>JZKD02S1497175.1:67602-99372 GCA_000966675.3 Picea glauca | reverse complement strand
CAACATACTGGCCACAGATAGCATATACATGCACATGTAGTCTGAATAACCATCCTTACTGTACCTTCAAGGTCTTTCTAGGGATGATCAATCACCTAGTATATCAAATCCTAACTGAGCTACCCATTGTTGGTCAGGATACCATAGTATCATCAACATCACTCCCACTTTCAAGGGAGGTCCTTTCAAACTATACCAAGCTTGTATCAAAAGTGCTCAAACTTTACATGAGACAAAGGCTTGGTCAACACATCTGCAACCTGCTCATATATGCCAACATATTGGAGCTTTATGACTCCCCTCTTCACCATATCACGAATGTAGTGATACCGGATTTCTATGTTCTTTGACTTGTCTTGGAACATAGGGTTCTCTATCATCTTTATGCAGCTTTGGTTATCACATAGAATCATGCTTGCTTCCATCTCCAAATCAATTAGACCTGTCAAAAACATGCGAAGCCATATGGATTCACAACTGGCGGAACATGCAACAATGTATTCATCTTTTGTTGTGCTGAGAGAAATACTAGATTGCTTCCTACTCTTCCATGAAGTCATGGTTGACCCCATACTGAAACAACATCCTGAAGTTCTCTTCCTGTCAGAAACACTTCTAGCCCAATCTAAGTCATTATAATCAATCAATCTGAAGTCATGATCTCCATTATAACAGAGACCAAAGTCCAATGTACCCTTAAGGTATCTCATCACATGTTTTGCAGCAACAAGATGAACACGTTTGGGCTCTACCACATACTGACTCAAGTTGTTCACAACAAAACATATATCTGGCCTAGTGTTCGTCAGATACATCAACGATCCAATGATCTGTCTGTACAACATAGCATCAACCAATTTTGATGAAGTATCAACCAAGAGCTTCAACTTTGTTTCTGTAATGTCCCCAAGGACGAGCCTAGTTGTAAATCTTGTTTACAAAATGAGTTGTAAAAATGTTTTATAGGCTGGTGAGCCAAGTGTATATAAGCTGGTGGGCTTATGTGATTATTAGGCTAGAGAGCCTAAGCGTTGAAGACCAAGAGCCTGATTTTGTACATGTATCTATGCACATTATTAATAAAAATATAAACATCGCCATGTGCAGACCAACCACGATGAATGAGTGATGGGGGACCAAGATTCCACAGAGTGGACAAAGGATTAGGGGCTGGAAGGTGGGAAAAGGGACTAAGTGTTGAGCCTAGGGGCTTAATTCATTAGGGAATAATATTTTAATATTATTCCAAATGACATGTGAATAATATGTTTTATCCTAAGTTCTTTTGGAAGGACAAGCAACTTCCAAATGGAAGGAACACATGCAGTTGCATGGGTGACAAGTGTCAACCCAGTCGCATGCAAATAAAATGGCTAAGATGAGCCGTGTTGGGGGTTCCTCCTCCATTCCACCGTCAACCGTCTGAACGTGAGTCCCGTCGAACCTTTGCTAGAATACCCTGGTGCAACCCTGAAAGCCCGAAAATCCTGTGTTGATTTCTGAGATAGTTGGTACAACCTCTGTCTGAACAGTTTGAGCCTGTGCATGGGATCTCTGTACACCTTGTGCAATCCCGAAACCAAAACCATGAGTCTATTTCATGATTTTTGAGCCTGTTTGGGAAGCCCGTGTCTGTTTTCCCAGTTGGATGTTGTGGCCACACAGTGCTGGACTGCGCCTGGCTTACTGGCCAGTGTGAGTTCATGCTTATCCTGTGTGTAACCTCTCTCCAAGTGAGGGAGATGATTGTTTTTGGAAGAGGTAGGTTGTCAGGCCTATGAGAAACTCTTTCCAGGTGAGAGAGTTTGTTGGGAAGTGGTTTCCTCCAGAGAGTATCCAACACCAGGTTCGAGCTCTAAGACTTCCTGATCTGTCCTATTTCCAAGACCCAGAGAGGGAGGTGTAGCACCGATGGACTATGCTTGTGAAGGTGTATACTCTCGGGCAAAACAGACATGTGGGGAATGAGAGTCCGGGAGTAGTGGGCATAAAATGGCATCCTGGGAAGAATCCTTCCAGTCATTCTATGTTGTTTTCCCTATGACCTCAGCCTAGCCTAGGATTCCTTACCTTGGGGTGGAGCTTAGTCCCAGCTCGGGGGTGACCCACTGCTGAGCTTGATGAGTAGAGTGGTCTAAGGCTGGGAGGTTCGTGGAAGGCCCGCACATGGTTGGTGGAATTACCACTGTTTCAAAGATAAGTACCATACGATGTTTTAATTATGTTTTGCATGTCTGTGTATTTATATTTATCATGTATTCTGTTGTGCATATGAATTAATGTTAATTCCATGGATTATTTATGTCAGCAGTAATTTTGTGCTAACTCTAAGTTTAAATGTGTTTAACCTGTTTTAAATGCATGTCTTATATATAGAATTAAGTATGAGATTGTTGTTCTGTAAATTAATGTCTGCCCGGCCAGTGGATTGGATGATGGTTGGGGGAGCGTTATAGAATGGTATCAGAGTGTTACAATATGAAAGAGTGTCACAGTTTCCATGGGTGTGTTCATGGATTTACACTCCAACATATCAAACCTCTTCAATATTTCAACTGCATACTTCCCTTGGTTAAAGAAGATCTTCTCTGGGCTCTGCCAAATCTCAAGACCTAAAAAATAGTGCATTAGGCCTAGGTATTTCATCTCAAGTTCTGCAGCAAGATTCTTCTTACAATCAATAATGAGATTTTATTCTCCAGTTAATAAAATGTCATCCACATACAACAACAATATAATAGACTCATCATTCATAACCTTGAAGTAAAGGTTAGAATCAACTTTACTCTTTTTAAAGCCCAAGATCATTAGGAAACTATCAATTCTTCCATACCAAGCTCTAGGAGCTTTCTTCAATCCATACATAACCTTCTTCAACTTGAATACATGTGTCTTGATGTCTTCAACTTCAAACCCTTGAGTTTTTTCCATATACACTTCTTCTTCAATGACACCATTTAAGAAGGCCATTTTCACATCCATATCGTGTAACTTCCACTTCATCTTAGTTGCAAGGGCTATGATGGTTCTAATAGAAGTTTATCTAGCTACAAGAGAAAACGTCTCTTCATAGTCAATGCCTTCCTTTTGAGAAAATCCACAAGCTACCAACCTTTCTTTATATTTCTCAATACTTCCATCAACAACATGTTTTATCTTGTATAGCCATTTGGAAGATACCACATCTTTGCTCTTCGGTCTTGGAACTATTTCCCATACATCATTCTTTATAATTGATTGGTATTCTTCTGTCATGGCATCTACCCATTCTTTCTTCTAAATGGCTTCTTCAAAGTAAGTATTCTCCTTCTCTATGAGATCACACATCAAACCCATATAATTAGAGAATGGATTAGGTTTCTTGACTTTTCTCATGGTTCCTTATGGGGAACCATACTTCTCTCCATCTTGAATTAGTTCCCTTGCCCAAGCTATCTTTCTCTTGTGAGTGATCGTCATTTCAAGAGGTTCTTGAGATTCTATCATGTCATGATCTTCTGGAATCTCCTCATCATGGGAAATTGTGACTTCCCTTACTGGTTATGTAACTCTAGGAGCTACATGTTCTTCTTCATATACTTCTTCAAGATGACATCTCCTTGATTTCTTGAGTGTTGCATATTCATCAAAGGTTACTTCTCTGATGATCTCAATATGATGGTAAACCTGGTATGTAAATTTTGAAGGCCTTAGAGACCTCACAGTATCCAACAAATATTCCCTTCTTTCTTGAAGGGTTCAGCTTGGTTCTCTTCTCTTTTGGAATGTGTACAAACACTGGACAACCAAATATTTTGATATGTCTTACTTCTGGCTTCTTTCCAAAGAACGTTTCTTTGGGGGTTTTGAACCCAAGTGCACTATTGGATAATATGTTTTGTACATACATTGTTGTTCTTGTTTCTTCTGCCCATAAGTGCATTGGAATTTCTTGATCATGGATCATAGTCTTCACTGCTTCCATTATAGTTCTATTCTTTCTTTCTTCTACACCATTTTTTTGAGGATTGTAGGGAGTGGTGAGCTCCCTCTCAATCTTAACATATTTGTAAAATATTACAAACTCTTTTGAGGTGTATTCTCCTCCATTATCTGACCTGAGTATATTGATTTTCCTTTCAGAGAGATTCTCTATCAAGGCTTTGAATTCCTTGAATTTCCCAAGCACTTCATCTTTTGATTTCAAGAAGTAAACCCAAGTCTTGCGAGAATAGTCATCGATAAATGACACATAGTATGCATACCCACTAAGAGATGTGGATGGAATTGGGCCACATACATCTGAGTGGATGAGCTCCAAGACTCCTTTTGCTTTATTGTCTCTCTTCGAGAAAGGATTCTTGATATTCTTTCCTTGTGCACATCCCTTGCACACACCTTCATGATCAACTTTGAAATCTGGTAGACCTGTAACTACCTTGATCACATATGGTAAGGCCTTGTAGTTGATGTGAGCTAGTATTCTATGCCAAAGTTCACACAGAATCTTAGTGGAGTGAATCAAGGCCGCATCTGAGTGACCTTTTAATTTATATATGCCACCTTCTTCTATTCCAATAACAATTGCATCTTCTATGGTTTTTCCTTTAGGCCGCATAAGGACTTCACCATCTATGAATGCAACCCTGAAGCCTTTCTTATCTAAAGTTGATATAGAAAGAAAATTCTTCGTCAAACATGGTACATATAATACATCCTTCTTCTTCATTGGGTTCCTTGAATCAAGTTTGTAATTGGACTCTCCCACTCCTTTGATAGGGTACTGGTAATCATCTCCAAGTGTAACTTTCTGGGGAAAGTTCTTTTCTGTAAGGCTAGAGAGAATGTCTCTCTGACTTGTCATGTGCTTGGAGGAACCACTATCTATGAGCCAAGTATCCTCACCACGTGACACTAATCCTGAGAGGGCAAAGATTAAGACATAGTCTTTAATATTTTCTTTAATCATATTTGTGGGTGGCTCTTCATCTTCAAATGTGTGGTCATGGTGCCTTTTGTTTCTCTTCTTGTATTCTTCTCTTCTAGCTGGAAAATTCTTAGAAATATGTCCCATCTTGTCACAATGGTAACATTGATAAGTTAAGAAATCTTTTTCTCTTCTTTGACCTTTCTAAAACTTCTAGAATCTCCTTGGAGGGTGAGATTCTTTATGGATGAATTTATTTGGGGAGTGAGACTCCTTATGTGGGTGTGTCTCCTTATTGAAGTGAGACCTTCTCTTTCCTCCTTTAGTATGAGAATCTAGAGCTTGATCCCCATACCTTAATAGTATTGCTTCTCGGTTAGCTACTCTTTCTTCTTCTTGAACACATTCTTCCCAAAGACAGCCAAATTGTAGTTTTTTCCTTTGTGGCACAAATAGTTTGGATGAATGCATCTTGTGATACCATTAAGAGTTGTCATTGTGAGTTCATATTCATCTAGGGTATCTCCAATTTCTTCTATTTGTTCTTTGAATTAAGACATCCTAGAGAAATAGTCATGAATTGTTTCTCCTTTCTGCATCTTTGTATTCTTGAGTTGAGTTCTCAAATTCATCTTCTAGATAATGTTTATTCTTTCATAAAATCTAGTTAGGGAATCAAACATTTCTTTTGGGGTATTCTTAGATGCCACTTGAGGGATCAAGTGATCTTTAATAGAGTTTGCAATGATTCTTTTGGCCCTAACCATGTACTTCTGGTACTTTGCTTTAGTTGTAGCATCTACGGGTTCTGGTACATTTTCTTTGTTGAATATTGCAAGGTCATTCTATTCAAGGATGAGTGCAATCATATACTTCTAGGAATGGAAGTTATCCGCACCTTCTAACTTGTCCACAAGCTTGGTGCTTGCAGACATCTTGACTTGGAGCTAGGAAAATGACCAAAAATTGAAAATGATCGGAAATTAAATATGAAATTACCAAGAGGTGCACTTAGCTGAGGCGAGTAGCTTGGTGCAGTCAATTTTCTGAAAATCCAAAATTTACCCCTTGAAACTGGGCATGCGAAAATCTGGACTGGTACTTCTAGTACTAGTTCTGGTTTCCTGGTTTTATGGTACCAGTGAAAACTAGGGTTTCACTTTCTAGGAGTTTTGTCCATTGAAAAGGTGTTCTCAAGCTGTAAATGAGTTCTCTAAGCTAAGGCACACTTCCCTAGGTGGTTTTTAGGATGAAATTCTTTTGCAACAAAAATCCCTAATTTTCTTGTACGACAACAATGACGTTTTTTCTTATCCAGTGAAATGTGTTCTCTTCAACTTAGCTCTGATACCATGTTAATTTTAGAGAAATTATTAAGTTTATTTTCAATTTACTAGATAACAATAGTATAGATAGGATCATTGAGAGAAACACAATCACAATATACACAACATTTATCCTAGGAAACCCTCATGGGGGAGAAAACCCAGCAAAAATTTCCTTGATATAGATTGGCAATACAATGCCAAGATAAAAGACCAAACACTAGAGAATAAACAAGACTGAGTGACTGGAGTGAGTGTGTGAATGAGGCTCTAGCCTCTCTTATTTATACCGATTGGCAGATGCTAGGGAGGTGTCTCTTCTTCAAGAAGGGACAAATTCTTATCTTAGTGGCTAAAACCACTTTAATTAGGCATGGGGGTCGACTTCTTAATTAGAAACATATTATTAGGGTTTGACCAATCCAAAAAATGGGATTTCGTCATTTACAAAGCCCGACATGATCAATCCACAAAAAGGGATTGATCTAATTAATAATAACTAAATAATAAGTAGAATACTCTTTGCAGTTACAATATTTCAACACTTCCACCATTATCCCTACCTATTGGAGAAGGGAACTATATCATAGAAACAGATGCATCAAATAGTACATGGGCAGGTGTACTAATTGAAAAAATTAACGGAGTTGAAACTATATGCTCATATGCTTCAATTTATTTTCAGGGAGCAGAACTTAATTACCCTTCCAGTCACAAAGAGCTTCTTGTTGTAAAAAATACACTGCTCCATTTCAGACTCTATCTAAAACCAATAAAATTCTTAATTAGATCTGATCTGAAAATTTTACCATGGATGTTAAAATATGAAAATCTCCTTACAAAGTCTCATTCTAGAATTTAAAAATGGATTTTATGGCTAGATAATTTTGATTTCGCTATACAACATAAACCTGGTCATTTAAACTTCCTTGTTGATATGTTAACCAGGGAATCCAAGACTATAAATTGAGCCATGTTTTCAGCAAGACCATCAAATAAAGGAAAACAACCTATGACTCAAGAAGATGAAGATCGAGATCAAGCCACAAGGAGAAAAGAAGTCGTGTCAACAGTAAGTGAAGAAGTAATAGAGATGATGGTCAGAGAAAGAGCATAAGAGAAATTGTCAGCCACATTGATTGAAGAAATCAAGGATGCTCCCATGAAAATTCAGATCCTCGAAAAATGGGAGGAGAAGGCATTTGCAGGCCTAAGAAATGCTTTAAAAATGATATGGGGATGCATTCAACAATTCTCCATAGACTATGATGATGAAGATATGTGTTACTATGATATTATCTATGGACCATATGTTGGGAGAATTATTCCTTAATGTTAAAACTGGCTTGTGAAAAGAGGGAAATTTTTGTTTATGCAGATACTAGAAACTTAGGAAGAAAACCATGGACTAGATGAACAGAAAATTTGTTTGAAAGATTTATGCCAAGGGAGGAATGGTCATTAAAAGGACCTCAATTTATTTTAATTTGTAGCATGGACTTATGATTGCATCTCAATATGAACTCTGGTTCAAATTCAAGCTAAAATTTGTTGTTGCATATTTATGCAAACTTGATCTTCCAGAGTTTGTACAATATGATCAGGCATTAAAAGATAAGGATGGAAAAATCCTAGGCATAACCTGAGAAGATGTACTCCTAACCCTTAAAGTTTGAACTAGCTATAAAGGAGAGTATCTTAAATATCATAAGCATGCATGTATGCCCAAATCCTTTGTGGGTCGTTGCCTTGATGATTTCCTCTTCCCAGTACCAGATGTACCTGAATCTCAAGATCCATATGGATACGACTCTGATATCTCTTGGACTGAAGAAGAGATTCATAATTTGAATAATCACATGGAGGATTAGTGCGGAAGCATTGTGGACCCTAATTTGTACATAGTATCTTTACTTTGTTGACATGCAATATTTTATAAAATCTTAAAGAGATGCTTCATAGGTGGCAGTACACTCAACTTTGTACTTTGTGTGTTTGTTGGCTATTTCATAGGCCATACCATTCTGTGGGTGAGGTAGCACTCCACTTTGTATCTGTCAGGATTGATTCGGGTCCCCATATGTCAAAAGACCACTAAGGGATGAGATAACAAGTGGTTTTCCCCACTTGCCCCAAATCTTAGTCGTATTTTGTCTTTATATGTCATGTATGATTCAGGTCCCTGTATGTTGAAAGACCACTAAGGGATGAGATAACAAGTGGTTGTCCCCACTTGCCATGAATCTCAGTCGTATTTTTTCTTTTGTCAGTCCGATCGGATCATGAGAAATATCCCCTCGCAAAAATCATATTCTTTTGACATAAAGATTCCAGTTAGTAATTCCTGGTTAACCAGATGGCGATGTTATAAGTAAAATCCCAAGATTATCATTTGATCATTCAAGAGTTGGTATTCATAGATCTGCAAGTTTGAGTCTAAGTCTTTTCCTATATGTCATAAGTCTGTAAATAGATTCAGTTTATGTATGCTCTCTCCTCGCATATGTTGATGATCTTGGAGATCAAAAGTAGTTGGATAGTATGTATGTTCTGGAATAAAAGTCATTCTTGATGGATAAGTTATGAAGCAGTCTATATGTAACAAATATTGGAGGGCGATCAGATTCAACATTAATTCACGACACTGTGAATCCCACTGAATTATGGCATAGGATATTTTCTCACCTACATTACAAGGCCCTTCTGAGTGTGAGTAAGATGGTGACGGGACTACCATAGATCGAGGCAAAACCAAATGGCATGTGGAAAGGTTGCACACAAGGAAAGAATGTGAAGCACTCCTTTCCCAACAATGATAGAACAGCCAAAAGAGTATTGGACATCATGTACTCGGATGTGTGTGGACTGATGTCAGCAACTTCACTAAGTGGGTATGTATATTATGTGTCTTTTATTGATGATTACTCATGTAAAACTTGGATCTATTTGTTGAAGGAAAAGAATGAAGTGTTTGGAAAATTCAAAGAATTCAAGGAACTAGTAGAAAACAAGACAGAGCAGAAGATAAAGACCTTGTGATAAGATAATGGAGGAGAATTCACTTTAGAGGAATTCAAAGAATATTGCAAGGAATCTGGGATTAAGAGGGAACTTTCTACTCCCTACAATCCTTAGTAGAATGGAGTAGCAGAAATGAAGAATCAGACGACAATGGAAGAAGTGAAGGCTATGATCCATGATCAAGATCTACCTATTCATATGTGGGAAGAAGCAACAAAGACTGCAGTGTACATACAAAACCGAAGTCCCCACAAAGTACCTGAAAACAAGGCACCAGAGGAGATGTTTTCAGGAGAGAAGATGGAAGTCAGTCATCTAAGGATATTTGGTTGTCCCGTATTTTTGCATGTCCCCAAGGAAAAGAGGAAAAAATTGGACCCATTTGGAAAGAATGGCATATTTGTTGGTTATAGTGACACATCGAAGGCATACAAGATATATATTCCCGATCACCGGAAAGTTGAGCTTAGCCTAGATGTCACCTTCAATGAAAGTGCATCTTTCAGCAAATCAAAATAGGACTATGAAAAAGAGGTTCATGAGGAGGAGAATGAAGTTACTAGAGTTCTATAGGCAGAAGCAGTTGAACTAGAGGAAGTCATTCATAAGGATAATGACATGACAAAACCTCAGAGGCCAGCAGAGATGCCTTCTCACAAGAGAACACCATCTTGGGTATAGGATCTCATCAGAGATGCAAAAAGATATGGTGCCCCAGAAAAATATCTCAAGGAATGTAAGAATTCGAAACCATATTCCAATTATGTGGCATGTTTGTGTGATATCATGGATGCAAAATCGTCTAGTTATGAAGAGGTTGCAAGAAAGAGGGTATGGAAGGATGCCATGGGGGAGGAATATCAGTCCATAGTAAAGAATGATGTCTTCGATGTGGTCCCCATACCAAAGGAGAAATATTTAGTATGTTCAAAATGGATCTACAAGATGAAACATGTAGCTAATGGCAATATTGAAAAGTATAAGGCTAGATTTGTGGCTCAATTATTCTCTCAGAAGGAGGGCATTGAATATGAGGAGACATTTTCTCACGTGGTGAGATATACCTCGATCAGGACTATACTTTTGTTGGCCACAGTAATGAAATAGAAGATGCATCAGATGGATGTGAAGACAACGTTCTTGAATGGTGAAATAAAATAGGAAGTATATGTGGAGCAACCACAAGGGTTTGAGGTACATGATAGGGAGATGCATGTGTGCAGATTGAAGAAGGATTTATATGGATTAAAGAAGGCACCCAGAGCATGGTATGACAAGATTGACAATTTTCTGACGAGCTTAGGATTTAAAAAGAGAAGTGCAAATCCTAACCTTTACTTTAAGGTTGTGGATGATGGTATAGTAATACTACTATTGTATGTGGGTGACATGTTTCTAACAGGTGTGGAAAAGCTCATCTCAGAGTGTAAGAGAAAATTGGATGATAAGTTTGAGATGAAATATCTCAGGATGATTCATTACTTTTTGGGTCTCAAGGTATGACAGAGACGGGATGGGATCTTTATGAATCAAGGGAAGTATGTAGTGAAAATCCTGAAGAGGCCCGGGATGTTGGAAATTTCAAGGTAATGTCTACACCTATGGTATCAAATATGAAATTGTTGCAGGATACAACTTTAGAGACTGTGGATGTTACTTTATACATGCATATGGTGGGTTTGTTGATGTACTTGACGAACATGAGACAAGATATATGTTTTGTTGTGAACACCTTGAGTCAGTATATGGAGCATCCTAGGCAGGTTCATTTGGTCGCAACAAAACATGTGATGAGGTACCTTAAGGGTACATTGGATTATGGTCTCAGGTATGTGACAGACCATGAGTTCAGGTTACATGGATATTCAGATTTAGATTGGGCTGATAGTATTCTTGATCGGAAGAGTACTTCGACATATTTCTTCAGTCTAGACTCCAGTATGGTTTCTTGGAGTAGTAGGAAGAAGTCATGTGTAGCACTCAGAATGGTTGAGGCTGAATATGTGGCAACATGTGCAACATGTAGAGAAGCAGAGTGGCTTCGGAATCTATTGTCTGGGTTATTTGGTCTCAAACTGGAGGTGACCTGCATTTGGTGTGACAACTAGAGTTGCATGAAGTTGTCAGAGAATCTAGTGTTCCATGATAGTTCGAAGCATATTGAGATCAAATATCACTATATCAGGGATATGGTGCAGAGGGGAGAAGTGAGGCTCCAGTACATGACTACCGAGGAGCAGGTTGCAGACATGTTGACCAAGCCACTGTCGAGGACAAAATTCAAGCACTTCATGGACAATCTTGGCGTGGTCCCTCTTCAGAGGGAGTGACGAGGTACAGATGTATTGCAGGGTAGTGGATGTCTTGGGAACATGTTGTAGATATTTGAGAGCTACCCACATGCCTTGGATGCATTGGATTTGAAGTCACAAGTGTGCACATGATGAGGTACAAATGCATTGCGGGGTAGTGGATGTCATGGTGACATGTTGAATCTATTTGAGAGCTACCCACATGCCTTGGATGCATTGGTTGTGAAGTCATGTTGTACTATGGATATTCGATGATGTATAGATTCATATGTTCAACAGTCAATGGTCATCAGCGCTTGTGGCAACAAAGAATACATTCCTAGTTAAGAGGGAGTTTTGATATTTTGATGTAACTAGGGAAGATATTTTTTTGTAATTGTATTGTTCAAACCTCGAGAAGGTTATTGCAATCTTATTGTATAAATTGGCTTAAAATAAATTATTATTTTATTTTTATCCTTATTGTAAAAGTCAAAATGGCCCCTCTTAGAGTTGCGTCTTTTCGGGAGTCATTTATGTGTATAAATAGAGGTTGAGTTCCTCTCATTTGTACACACACACAACTCGCCTTCTCTTATGTATTTGGAGCATAGGAAAGGAGGTGTAGTGCAAAAGGTCTTTTTTTCTTGGTCTTTGGTATCTTGTTCTTGGTCTATTTGTGGAGAGTTATAATGTGACATTGTACTCGTTGAAGGAATCTATACTGAAGAATTGGTTGTTGGGTTTTCTCCCCCACAAGGGTTTCCCAAGATATATCTTGTGTTCTGTGACTGTTTATCTTTCAATGATCCTATTACATGCAATTGTTAATGAATGTTAAAGAAGATAACTGTATCTTCTAAAATAATAACAACCTACTAGGGGAAATGTGAGTTCTAAGGAAAAATCTCTACAATTGTGAAAGACACATCGTGGAATCCATGGGCATGATGGTCATTGCCTTGACTTTGGAATGGGAAAAGTGGAAGAAGAGCATGGCTTAGAAAAAATCATAGGCAAATGAATTTAGAGACAGAACACTATGGATGTGGGCAAGCATTTCTTTGGACTTAGGAATTCTTGAACATGCTACAGGGAAATTAATTGGAATTGTCGGCCTCCTTGGACACTCTCTCTGACCTAGCAACTCACATCATAATGTGCATCAACCTCCTTCACACACATTACCAACCTAAATATTCGAATGATTCTATAGTGGTTTCCATGAATCAGGACTCAACTAACCCCTTTGGGGGAGAAGAAGGTAGGCTAACAACCCATGTGGGGTGATTCCCATTTCGGGATAGAATATTATTTAATCTATTTTTTGTCCAATAATTTCATTGTTAAAACATTGTAAAAGTTTATACTTGCAAACTTTTACAGAGAGTTGTTTGGGTGATCTGGTTTAATTCTTTAGTTGATGTTCTCTTATTGACCATGAACACTGCCTCATTATTTCAAGTTGTAATTGACAATGAATACAACACAACACTGCCTCATTTTGAGTTCTAAAAATGTTGAATAAGTGTGAACGCAACAATTTTGATTATACAAAACAACAATTACTATGAAACAAAATCATGTTGAATAAGTGTGAATGAAACAATTTTGATTATACAAAACAACAATTACTATTAAAGAAAATCTCTAGATAACCTAGTAACTATAGAACCCATTTTGGATTAGATGCATAAGTTAATCTAAGTTAGTCTAAAATCTTGAAAGAAAAGTTTAAGCTAATCATATAAAAACTTTAAAAAACCATTATAAAAATTAAGATGAAAGAAAATTTAAAAATTAATAATATAAAAGCTTAAAAAGTCGACACAATGATCAAATATAATCCACAATGCTTGCTATGAAAAAGTTGACACAACACCCTTTCTAGGGTCAAGGTTCTTTCCCACACACACTTAAGTACAAAGGAAACTCATGTGGATAAGCTACACTACTAAGATAGCTAAAGTGCCATCTATCGCTACTCATGTTAATTTTTCCAAAATTTTGGTAGTGTTTCCTTTAACTGACCAATAGTCATCTAGCCTCCTCTCTTGGAAGAATAAGTGATGCTATGTAAAACCACTTATATTCTCTTCCACAACACATAACATATAATAATTATGTGTAGGAACCGTCACAAATCTCCACTCATAATATAAGAAAACGAAAATATCCTAGCCTAGTCATCTAGCCTCCTCTCTTGGGATCGTCGCATCTATAGGAGGATAATGAGGATTGTCACATCTGAAGGTGATCGACTCTAAAAAAAATGAGGAAGTGTGCAAGTTGTTGTTGCATAGTACTTTTGTGTATCAGTAAAGAAGCTACCTTTGCAATCCCAACTATTTTTTGGGATCCCATATCGGGAACCTACACCAAAAATTGTGTCTAGTCGATCTGAGGTTAAGCCCAAACCTGCTACCGTTGGAATTTATAGTGGTGATTTACAAAGGATCATTTTCAAAAAATTTCCTTCTGTATCAAACTTTCCCCTATCGATTTGATGAGACTCTGACACGAATTTTCTAGATTAGTTATGGATTTGCTATTTTTTCGAGCTTTAAATTGAGATTTTCTTCTCCTGATTTAGGGGGTTTTGATACAATTTGGAGTAGAAAACATGTCGTCTGCATATGGAGATAAAATGACGACCTTCGATAAGGAGAGAGAGTATGGATACATTCAACCTCGAGCCGAGAACCTAGTAGTCCATTAATCGATTCTCCCATGACGCAGTGAAATTTCCATATGTTTCTTCGTCATTCATTTTTATGCTATCGATTGCATGTGAAGTGGAGCTACAGATCTAGGATATTTCGTTAACTAGATCATACCAACAACTTCCTTTGAGGGGAGTTTGGCTTTGGTTTGATAAATCTACCTTTACGCCACCAGTTGCATTAGTATTTCTAGTGGGTGACAAGTTTCACGCTTGCGGGATTGCTATGAAAGATCGGTGGGTCTGATGTTGGGGTCTTGCTCTCCTTGAATTTAAGACGTTTCCAATGTTTCTGAAGAATTTAGAGTTCTATGCTCTGGAAGCTCGCACATATTTCAATTATGGTGTCTCATTGCGTGCTATGCAGATGGTTTGTACAGAAGTTGCCTTCTGTAAATGCGCATATACAGAAGTTATCGTCCATAAATGTGCACTTATGGAAGTTGGCTTCCCTATATGTGTGCTTCTATATATGCGCATATACATAATCCAACTTCCATAAATGCACATTTATGGAAGATAACATCCATAAATGTGCATTTATGGAAGGTGACTTCCATATATGCACGTTTATGGAAGTTGGAATCTGTATATGCACATATACAAAAGCATGCATATACGGACGCCAACTTCCATAAATGCACTTTTACGGACGACGGCTTCCATATATGCGCATTTACAAAAGGCGTCTTCCGTATATGCGTGCTTCCGTAAATGCACATTTATGGAAGTTTGATTTTGTATATGCACATATACGGAAGCACCCATACACAAAATCCGACTTCGATAAATGTGCATTTACGAACAACAAATTCCATATATGTGCATTTACGAAAGTTGACCACTTCCATAAATGCACATTTACGGACGACAATTTTGGTATATGCACATTTACTGAAGATGATCACTTCCAAAATTGTGCATATACGGAAGTTGACCACGTTTCGTATATGCACATTTATGGAAGTTGACTACTTCCAAAACTGCACGTATATGGAAGTGCACATATACAAAATCTAACTTCCATATATGTGCATATATGGAAGCTTTCATCCGTATATGCGCATTTACGGAATTAGACTTCCGTATGTGTGCATATACAAACATAAATGCACATTTATAGAAGCACACATATATAGAATCCACTTTTCGTAAATGCACATATATGGAAGTTGTCATTCATAAGTGCACATTTATGGAAGTCAACTTCCATATATGCGCGCTTCCATATATGTGCATATACATAATCCAACTTCCATAAATTCACATTTACGAAAGCGCACATATATGGAAGTCGTCTTCTGTAAATGTGCATTTATGGAAGTTGGATTCTATATATGCACATATATTGAAGTGCGCATATATGGAAGCCGCCTTCCGTAAATGCGCATATACGGAAGTTGTCGTCGGTAAATGTGCATTTATGGAAGTCATCTTCCCTATATGTGAGCTTATGTATATGTGCATATACGAAATCCAACTTTCATAAATGTACATTTACGAAAGTGCGCATATATGGAAGCCTTCATCCGTATATGCGTATTTACAAAAGGCATCTTTCGTATATGCGCGCTTTCGTAAATGTACATTTATGGAAGTGGGATTCTGTATAGCGTGCATATACGGAAGCTGCTTTCCATAAATGTGCATTTATGGTAGTTCACTTTTGTAAATGTGTATTTATAGAAGTTGGATCCTGTATATGTGCATATATGGAAGCACCCATATAGGGAAGCCGACTTCCATAAATATGCATTTATGGAGGACAACTTTCGTATATGCGCATTTATGAAAGGCGACTTTCGTATATGCATGCTTTTGTAAATGCACATTTATGGAAGCTGGATTCCGTATAGCGCGCATATACAGAAGCCTCCTTTCATAAATGTGAATTTATGGAAGTTTGCTTCCGTAAATGCGCATATACGGATAATGAAATTTGTTGGAAAATTCTGGTTTGCATATGAGTGGGTTGGTTGCTGGGATTTTGGGCTCGAGGGCCAGAAAATCAAATTTATATGCACATATGTGGAAGCTCATTTCATATATGTGCATATGAAATGATGACTTCATGAGGAGGTCAACAAGTTGTAGGTTATCTTTGTGTTCTTATATTATGGGTGGAGATTTGTGATGGTTCCTACACATCATTCTTATATGCTATGTATTGTGGAAGAGAATATAAGTGGTTTTATATAGCATCACTTATTTTCCCAAGAGAGGAGGCTAGATGACTAGGCTAGGATATCTTTGTTTTCTTATATTATGAGTGGATATTTGTGATGGTTCCTACACATAATTATTATATGTTATGTGTTGTGGAAGAGAATACAAGTGGTTGTATATAACATCACTTATTCTCCCAAGAGAGGAGGCTAGATGACTATTGGTTGGTTAAAGGAAACACTACCAACCAAAATTTTGGAAAAATTAACATGAGGTGCGATTGGTGGCACTTTAGCTAGCTTAGTAGTGTAGCTTATCCACATGAGTTTCCTTTGTACTTAAGTGTGGGTGGGAAAGAACCTTGACCCTAGAAAGGGTGTAGTGTCAACTTTTACATAGCAAGCATTGTGGATTATATTCGATCATTGAGGGTAGTATGGTGACATTGACAATGTAGCATTCTAGCGGGTGCTTATTTTAGTTCCATGTTCCTACAAACATTCAAGGGATATTTTAAGTGGGCTTATGTTGTGAACCTAGAACTTGAGTTTAGAACAATATGTGAAATATCGTGACATTATGTTTCTTTATATCATAATGTGTGATGGGGTATATTTACTAATTTCCATCAACCAACGTGATGTTAAGTCAAATTGTGTTTAATTGTTGATTTTTACTTAATTGTACCAGAGTAGTGGAGTTCAGGTATATCTTGTTAAGGATCTGTAACATTAGTAAAAGGAGTAATAAGTACCTTAATATATTCTAGTTGATGAAGAACAAAGGTTAAAGATGAAGCCCATGTAGAAGATGTCCCCAAGCCATTGAATATGCTTGGATATTGAATATGAAGAGAGCGCCCATGATAGGGGATGATGTGCTTTGGAGAGAATGCTTTGTGAAGAAGGGTGTCCCTTGATTTTGGAATGAAACCTTATAGTAAACTTATTATTGATCTAGAAATGTTCACTAGCCAACATGTCACAAAAAACTCTTTATAATTTGTTGAATGAAAATAGAGTCCAAGCAATCTCCACATTTGCAAAATTTAATCCTTGCTAAAAGAAACTAATCTATAGAGAAACCAAACACTATTATTTTTATTTGTTTATAAATAAATTGAACTTTAAAAATAAATCAAAAATTCATCCTCTTTTTTCAAAATGATTATAAAACTATTTTTAATGTATAAAAAGTTGTATCAAACTTAACTTTCAATTTCCTCTTTAAACTCACTTTGTTCATTTAAAAAAAATCATTTTAATTTGTTCAATGAAAATAAAGTCAAAAAAATCTCAACCTTTATAACATTTCCAAACTTATAATGACATTTTCATTTAAGTATTAAGGAGACTGCCCTCCTTAAGTTTTGCGTTTTTTAAGCCATGCAAAGTATATAGTTGTCTCCAGGCTTGCAGCAGGTGCCAGGAGGATACTGAAAAAGCCAATGTGAATTATATATATATATATATATATATCTTAATTATTGGTAGGGCTGACTATAGAAGTGACGTGCATGTGGCCATAAATGGTAAGGTCATATTTTTCATGTGCACTCCAAGTTTGTCCCCTCTTAATGTGGTTCTGCTGGCAATAACGATGGCATTAACATGCATGAATATTACAGGAAATGGCGATGACGACCATCTATTGATTGGATCAACCGGGTTTCCGGTGGATTTTGAAACAAGTATTGATATTTGTGTATCACTTTCCTTGGGTATCGGCGTTCCATATCGAGTAGGTTGCAACTTACATGGTATTTAATGAATTTGCAAATATCATTGTTTCCTGAATGTTTTCCTGTATAGAATTTTACCACATAAAATCACTGCGTTCAATTTATGTGATTGTCTTTTGTTATGCTGGCGTATATCTATTGGAGATGGGCACAATTAATGATCTTTTAATCTTAAATTCTAATTTGATGGTTATGAATTAAAGATGTTGGTATATTTTTAGTCGTCCTCCAAAATTAATGGATCAGATTTATTGTTGATAACTTCTTTACATTTATAAATGCATCCGTTACCCTGTTTACTTTTTAACATTTACCTAATCATATTAAAAAATTACTGTAGCATCATATGATTGCCACGTTTAAATGATTAACTTTTGAAACTCTTCAGAATTTAATTATCTGGCTCAATTAGAATTTCATTGTCTAACTGGATTTTATTTTAACATGAGAATTTTTTTATCAGCCGTAACTCTTTCGACGTTCACCAACCACGAACTATGCTAGTTCAATATTTACAATTAGATATCTATGTTTTTTTATGCTTCCGCTACAGCAAGTGGTATACGAGCCGGTGCAATAGGTCCAAACAAGCTGAGCAGATCTTCGCAAGGGGCATTATTTTTAAACCTGGACGCTCCCTAGAGAGTGGTGTAGGAGCGTCCTCCGCTCCCTACTTTGAGAAATCAACGCAGTGAATTATTTTGTTTTTTGAGGGTTGACCTTTCAAAATTGTTTGAAAAAGGCGTCCTCCATGTAGAGAGATATGATAGTAGCGGATTGATACACAGAGCACAAGGTATATGGCTGGGGTATGAACCGTTTTTTTTATGGAGCAGAGTTTTTCTTGCATACAAATTGTTTTATGAATAAATGGGAGATATAATAGCTTGTCGTATATGAAGTGGATGTAAAGATGGACGAATGTCTTTTAGTTTGGTAAAAGGAAAAAGGTTTAAAAGGGTGAAATTTTTTTACAGGTTTTAAAATATTGTTTAAACCTTTTGGTTTCACTTTAAAACAAGATCATATTTCAATTTTTAATTTTTTAAAGAGTTCAGTTTATAAGCTTGTGTTTTAGTGCTTTTGAGCTAATGGCTAAGGTTCAGAGCTCGAAGTTTGAGGTAGAAAAATTTAGCGTGAAAAACAACTTTGAGTTCTAGAAGATCAAGATGTGGGATTTGTTGATACAACAAGGATTGCAAAAAGTGCTTGTGGGCAAGACAAAGAAAAATGTTTGGCACATGAAGCTCTGTTTAATATCGTAGGAGAGGATACATTAGTAGGCTTATGGAGCAAGTTGGAAAGTTTGTATATGATGAAGTCTTTGACAAGCAGAATTTTATTGAAGAAGCAATTATACAGTTTGAGAATGAATGAAGCAATTAGTATGGAAGTTAAATTCGAAGATGAAGATAAGGCTATTACACTATTGTGCTCATTTCTTGATTCTTGGGATAATCTAGTCACCTCTATTAGCCTTAGCTCAACATATGTTTTAGATTATGATTATGTTGTGGGAGCTTTGTTAGCTGAGGAGATGAGGAGAAAATCTAGTCAAGAAACCTGAACTTCAGAGGCGATGATGGTCAGAGGCCGACCCAAAGAAAAACAGCAGAATCAGAGAAGTTCTTCACGATCTAAGTCAAGGGGAAGAAAGGGTAGAGTAAAATGATGGTACTGTGGAAAAACAGGGCATCTCAAAAAATATTGTTGGAAAAGAAAATAATCCCAGGAGAACTCTACGAAAGAAGCAAATTTGGTTGCGACAAATTCAGGTATGACTGATGAAGTTTTATCCATTCCTAGTAGCTTACAATATCAGGAAGAATGGTTGTTAGATTTGGGTGTGTTAAATTTTCTCTTAAGCAGTTAATTGTGTTATTTATTCTTTAACTTTAGTCTATTAAAAAAATAAGTGCATGCATAAGGATCAGTGAAAGAAAGACATCCACAATATACAGAAGATATGTCATGGGAAACCCTCATGAGGGAGAAATCCCAACAAAATTTCTTCAATATAGATTCTTCAACAAGTACAATGTCTCTCCTAAGAGAGATCTCACTGTTGGTGCGGAATTGATCAGACCATGGTCCTTCTCAGGTTACCAACAAAAGGCACCAAGTAGTCTAGAGCATTGGCATTTTCATCTCCTCCGAAGAGAAGTCTCACCCGAAGCACAACCAAGACAAGAAGATAGGGAAGGGCAAGGAGAATACTTAAGAAGGGTTCCATAATCTTCAATATTCACCATGGCCTTGTGCAAGAAGAACTAATCACAGAACAGATCTGAACTCATCCATAACTGGAAATAAAGACAATCAAGTTGCGATAGCATTTGTAAATAGAGACAGCGCATTGAGCTTATCAGACATAAAGAAGTAAAATACATAGACGATGCATAATCATAAACATAGAATGACACAGTATATTTCAAAATTTTATGTCCTTCCATATATTATCAAAAGAGTTTCTCAAATACAGTCTCACAAATACAAATCAATACTCTATTACAAGCTTTTGGCTCCTGACTCATGCCTTAGAGCTCTTATCTACCCTTTTCCCCCAAAAATGTATACAAGTTACAATCACAAAACCTTTAATTTGTTTGTGCCCTCTATACCATCTAAGACAAAACACAATAACCCAACCCTTTTACAATCATATGCATCTCATACATATAGGTTGAGTGGGATCTTCTAGCTTTAGACTCCGCATGATTATTTGTTCTTGTTATGTTGTAACTTACTTTGCCTTGCTGGTGTTGTGTTGTCCCTTTTCACAACCGTTTTCTGTTTCTTTGCTTGCTCCACTGTCCAGCTTCTTTGTGACTTGTGCAACTCGTGTTTGACCAAAATTGGGACTATAGTCCTCCTTGCGCAACTTCTAACCAAAAATGAAGGGCCCAACAGGCTTCAACCACAATCCTTGACTCGCCCTCGAGTCAAGTCCTTGGCTCTTCCGTGGCTTCTAGGATTGCCTGTTGCTTTCCTTTATCCTCTGGCTCTGCTTTGATTTCATCTTCTTCTTGCGCTCTTTCCTTCTCCACCTTTTCAAATGAAGGGCCCAACTCTGGGACCAACTCTAAGACCCACTTACTGACTTCTTGAAAACCCACAATTTTATCCTGCCACTTCCTGGGAAGGAGTGAGGTTTCAGCTACGAACTGTTGAGTCGCATCTGTGATGAATCCTTTATGCTTGGATGCGACCAGGGAGTTCCATTCAGAATCAGTTGTAGCATCTACCTGATGCATCTACATGTACACTGTCTGAATGACAGGTCAAAATTCATGCAACTCTTTCTTGGCTACTGATTGCTCTTCAAACAGAGCATTTAGCTCATTGTCTACCTGCTAGATCTAATCGAATTTTTCCTGCTGCTCCAATGGATCCATGGTGACTACAACTTCTTCATTGAGCAATTGTATTCTTGCGTGCACATCCTCCAGGGTTTGGTTGTGCTTTGCAATAATTTACATCCAATCGCTAACTTCGTGCAAGATCTTTGTGCATTAGGTTGTGCATTTGTGCAATGTTGGTCTGGCATTATTTCCATCCAACACTACTTTCTCCATCTTCTCTTGAAGCTTCCAAGGTTGTTGTTCTGCTTCACGTTGAATCTCCCACAACTGTACTTCCCACTTCTCTGCGTGAATGGCCAGCTATGACCATGCTCCCTAAAGTATCTCAATCTTCTACACAGGCTCTCCTGTGGCACTGGACTCCGGTAATTGTGGTGTTTCCTTCCTTATTTCTAGCCAGGCTTCAGCAAGCTTCTCCTGGACTCTTTCTAGCTTCTTCTCCACCTGGACCTTGTCATATTGTTCCTGTGTCTTGCGTGCTTGGGCAATGATTTCTTCCTCACTTGAAAACTCTTCATCCCTTTCAGCTTACTAGAGCCTCTGCTCTAGTTGATCAGTTGAGGCTCGGATCATCCTGACTAACTGTGTTGCTAGCCACTGTGTGAGGTTAGCAGAAGAAGGGGTGGCTTCCTTGGGTACTCGAACCTACAGTGGGAGTCCACTAGCCATCGAATGCTCTGAAGGTGTCTCCACCTCCTCCTCTCCTGTATATGGGCCTAGCGCAAGTCTAAAACTCAACACCGATGGCAGGAAAGTTAGTGCTTCTGTTCTTTCTAGGCAGAGTTGCATCAACTTTGTGCACTACTGTGGGTTTTGGAGTACCATCTCCATTTGTTCCTGCACCGATGTTGCACTCTGTCCTGATGTCGTATCGGGTTCCTTCTAAACCTCTGGTACCTCTGCCTCTTTGGGGACCTCAACTTCTAGGGTTGCGCTCTTTTCGATAGCACTCTCAACCTTGGTCGTTGAGGGAGTGCATTGAGGACTTAGGACTTGCGGCTTTGGTACAATTTGCATTTCCGTTGAAGGTGGAGTGTCTTGAATTGGCACAAAGGGGACAATTTGTTGGCTCTGGGCTTCGGGGTTTGGCCCCGTGAGTCCTAGTATCTGCTCGGTTATCTTGGGGTTTGGACCAGTGAGTTCTGGTCTCTGTTTGGGTATTTCAAGGTTTGGACCAGTGAGTTTTGGTCTCTGCTCGGGTATTTTAGGGGGTTCCAACTGCATGGGCTCTGGGTTAGGGGGTTGGGATGGGATGGCGATTTCCTGAGGTGGTGACTGGGGTTGTGGGGGTGATGGGGGTTGTTAAGTAATGGTGGTGGTGGATGGAGTGGTGTCTGACTCAAGGTCATCCTGGATATCAATAATGTGGGTTGCTCGAGTCGTTGCTCGAGTGCAAGGAATGGTGGATGATATGGGCTGGGGGTTTAGAACCTTAATTGGGGAGATCCTCATCCTAGGTTTCTCAGCCATTGGGTCTCCAATGAAGGCAGCACTCATAATTTCGTTGACATCCTTACCTGTCAACATGGATTGCTTTGGAAGTTGTTGGAACATAGGAAATGTTCTCTTCTTGCACTCCAGTGGCTGCGTGTCTTCCTCCTCCTCTGAATCTGTCTGTACTTGCGCTTATTTATTTTTCTCCTCCAAGCTTGAGCTCGGTCCTACCCCTGCTTCCTGACCCCTTTTCTTCCGCAATTCCATAGGTAGAAGGTAGTGCATCCCCGACTTGCGCGGGTTGCATTTTACTCTGGGCCATGACATAACCTCCTTGTCGAAGGCCTCCTCATCCAAGTAAAATGGAAGCATGCGAGTGTTGAAGTCTTCCCTCTTGGCATGCCTTGGCCATATGAATGTGTGTTGGCGGTTCATGTTGAATGTAATGTTCTGTGTGTTGAGGCTGAGCAATTCCTGTGGAATGCACAACCTATGTGTTGTGTCTAGCAATCTATTGTACCATTTGGAGAACATTGTGTTATTGAAGGAAATATTCTCTGAGTTCGACCTTGAGTGCCAAGGCTTGAACATCTTTTCCAATCGCCCCTTATATGTTGGCGATAGCGGTCTCCCTGTGGGTGGCATCCACTTTAACATAGCGAACACAACTAAGATGTACCTGTAAGTGAAGGTGTCACCCTTTTCCTGAGCTTCATCTCTAGCCACCAGGATTTCTTCTAGTAAATAACTGCACTAGTTGAATACAGTTTCATTGGCGCAAACATCTGCCACTGATAAGGAATCCAAGGTACATTCCCCTTTGTAATATGATCGCATGAACTTGCTAGCAATTACATAGCAAACGATCCTGGTTGTATCGGGTTTAATGGGGTCAATTTTGGTTGTGCGCCCCCCACTCTTCGTATGAAATCGATCATATAAACTGGGTTCCCCCTTTTTCTTTCCATGCTTGTTGGGACCCTGAAACCCTTTGGACGCATCCTTTCCTTCGATGGATAGTCCGGTAAGATGATGGATATCCTACACGTGAATTGGATATCTTCTACCCAACCATAGGCTTATGTCATGTACCCTGTTAATGAGGAACTTGGTACATCTCGCAACTTCCCTAGTAGTGCCAAAAACTGGCAAATCTCTGAGATTCATAATAGTTGAGTTAAAAAGGTTGACGAACTCCGGCCTCAGCACGAACTACATTCCTCCCAACTCATCTGGAGCGACACTCCAGAATACATCGATGTTCATTTGTGGGAACATAACATGGTCTGCCAAGTCGAGGTTGAGAAGTTTAACTTGCTCTACCTTCCCTTTGAGATCGCCCACGATCTCGACTCGGGGGTCACAGGGCTCGTCCGACATGGCATCCTTAGAAACTGCACTTATGATCCATGTAGCTCTCGACATGGTGATTCTAAACTGTCAACAAATTCAACGGGCTAACTACGGTTTAGGATCATGATTGAGGGTCGAGGGATTGCACAGTCTTGAGCACAATTCGTAATTCGTAGGGCGCTAATTTCTCTCTGAGAAATAATGCGTCTGACACCAAGTTCATAGAACCTTATACTCGGGCTTAGCTTTCAAGTTATGTAATAATTGCTAAGGCTATTCATCATTAACCCTATAGATGCAACTTGGATCTAAGTTGTCCGACGGGACTGGTTAACGAGGTGAATCTTATTGGGCGATCCTGGAATTTACTGAGCAAGTTGGTCAGGGACGTGGCCGACTCCAGAACTTTTCGTTTAACGGATAAGAATACTGGTGTGAATACCGAGAGAATCTTTGTGTAATGCAACTTTATGGTTTAACAGAGTTCGGATGGGTTACTATAGTGGTAATAAAGGCTATGACTGGACTGGTTTCATGTGGAAAATGGACTAGGATTGCATCTAGATTCGCTTTCCCTCTGACCACAAAGGGGTCCCCGTCACATTTAATGACTGTCATTAATAGATTTGTGGCTCTTATGATCCTATGATGATGAGTAATAAATTCCGCATCAAAACACACTTAGACAGCAAAAACATGAAATTTATGTCGCAGCGCAACACTGCACTCTTCGAATTTATTAACTGAATTCACAGAAATTGTAAAAAATTCAAATCTAGCTACTATACATGCTCCTTTGGACTAGAGAAAGACTCATTTATCTTAGTTCTGGGACATGCAGGGTTTCATGCGAGCACCATTCATCCATATTGGTCGAAGTATATCGTCCAGTTGCACGAGTCTAACTGCTCCCAAAGGTCGGATCTCCGCAACTATAAATAGTCCCAACCAATGCATGCACAACTTGCCTAGATGTTTTTTGTATCGATTGTAATAAAGTAGGACCTTATCTCCTTGCACAAATTCTTTAGTCTTAATGTTTCTATCATGCCAAGCTTTTTGCCTTGCTTTCTCAACTGATTGATGGAATTATTCTAAAAACCTGGTCTCTTTAAGTTCCTACAATTCCATAAGCCTCTGCGAAACTGATTCATCCTCCGACATGTGTGTAATCTGTGCAACGTATAGAATCAGGGTAATGAATTCTGCAGGTACCACAACCTCTTTCCCATAGACTAGCTGAAATGGAGTATACCTGTGGATTTTCTTTGTGGTTGTCCTGTAAGCCCATAAAACTATTGGGACTTGGTCATCCCAATCTTCCCTGTTTGTGTAACAAACCTTCGCTAATCCTCTCTCCAGAATCTTGCTAAATGCCTCTACTGTGCCATTGGCTTGCAGATGGTAGGGGATAATTTTATTATGTTGGATCAAGAACTTTGTTGTAAGCTTTGCTATTGTACTATTGATAAAATGACCACCCTGATCATTGGTCAGACTCATAAGACATCCAAACCGAGTGATAATATTTTAAAAAATGAACCTAGTAGCAGTATCGGTCGAACAGTCCTGAACAGTTGCTATCTCCACCCATCATGTAAGGTAATCAGTTGTGGTAATAATATACTTGGCCTTTGAATGCTTAGTTGTGGGGTTGATTGGCCCAATGAAGTCAACCGCCCATTTCTCAAATGCTTGCAGAGCTCGAACTAGCTGAAGAGGTAATTCATCTCGTCATGATGGCTTTCCCACTCTTTTACAAACGTCGTAAGATCTAGCATATGCCTTTGCATCTTTGAAGAGCGTGGCCCACCATAATACAACTTGGAGGACCTTCTGCGCAGTGTCCTTTCCTCCAACATGGCCTCCAGCAACTCCACTATGTCACTCCCACAATATGTCTTAAATTTTGTGATCTAAGACACACCTCCTGAGGATGTTATCCAAGCCCAACTTATACAATTTCCCCCCAATCAATTGATAGTTCGCTGCTCTAACTGCCATATGTCATTTCTGAGTTGCAGAGTACGTTTCTGAGCAGGCCCCTGTACTCAAGAAGACTACTATGTCTTCCAGGTATTTGGGTATGGACTCAACCCGGAATAGGTCTTCATCTGGGAGTTGATCATCAACTGCTCCGCCACTTTCTCCTGACTCTAATATAGACAAGTGATCAGTCCCCACGTTGCATCTTCTAGGTTTAACAATCACTTCAAAATAAAATTCCTGAAACAGTAACAACCATCGACAAATTCTTCTTTCCAAAATAGGATTGTTAAGTAGATATTTCAATGCAGAATGATCAATAAAGAACTTAAAATGAGAGCCTAACAAGTAATGTCTAAACTTTTGTAAGGCGTAAATCATAACTAAACCCTCCCTTTCTGTGGTTGTATAGTTGCACTCATCTTGGGACAACTTCCTACTAGAAAAATAGATAGAATGATCCATGGCTCCATCTCCTGGTTGCGCTAATATGGCTCCCAGGCAATAACTAATGCGTCTATGTGCACATGAAATTTGTTTTACCAGTTTGGAAATATCAGAATAGGTGATGTGCTGAGATTTTCCTTTAGGATGTTGAACGCCTTATCACACTCTGGTGTCCACTGGAACACTTCTGACTTCTTTAATATATTTTCCAAGGGTGCATTAATGTTTGCATACCTTCTGATAAACCTGTGATAGTACCCTGTGTGCCCCAACGTGGAGCGCAACTGCTTAGTGCTTGTAGGTGGTGTCATGTTCACAATAACCACAACTTTGGATGGGTCTACCAATACTCCTTCTCGGCATACTATGTGGCCTAACAAATTTCCATGTGGCACACAAAATATACACTTCCTGAGGTTCAGCGATATCTACAATTCCCTACATCTATCAAACATTAGACATAGTAGCGCTACATGTTCCTTGAGAAGACTGTATACCGTTCAATAGTCCATATAAACTTATATAAACTTGTGAATAAATTCTCGGAAAGATGCTATTACAATTCGAGACAAAACTGCAGGGGCATTATTTTGACCGAAGGGCATCACATTATATGAAAATGACCCCCATTCTGTTATGAATGTGATCTTCCTTTTGTCTTCTTCAGCAATCCTCACTAGGTGATACCCCAAACATCCATCTGTAAATGAGTAAGATTCTTTCCCCGCAACCTATTCTAGCACCTCATCAGTAAAAGGTGTTGGGAAAGCGTCATGCACACAAACAGAGTTAAGGCTTCTGTATTCTACACACACCCTAATGTCCTATGTGCCTTTCTTTCTCTGGATGACTATTGGGCTAACCCATTCTGCTTCTTCCACTGCGAAAATAAGTCCAGCCTCCAACATCTTGTCTATTTCCCTCTTAACCTTCTCTTTCACTATGGGGTTAAGGCAATATGGTCTATGTCTTACATGATTTGATCCTGGTTTTAGTTCAATTTTCATCTCTCCCATAGCTCCTTTAATCCCTTTTAACTCTGAAAATGTCTTTGGGAACAAGTCCTCATACTCCCACAACATGCTATGTATTTCTTGGCTAGTTTTCTCATCCCAGTAATCTCCCACCATAACTATCTTAGGTTGCTCTGTGGTTCCTATATTGAATTTACGCAACTTCAATGGATAGTTATAAGAACCATCAGTCTGGCTGGGTATAATGTTATGGATTTCTCTGCTTCATTTTGTTTCCTTAATGGCTAAATTTCTCAATTCTTCTAAATCATCTGGGTTTTCCAAATCCTTCTCAATTTTATAGAATTCTATAGGTATCTTGTCCGAGTTTAGGTGAAGGTTAGACTAAAGTGCTTGGCTATGCTTTGCACATATCACTAGGTCTATTTTCCATTCACCAACGTCGTTAAAAAGGAATTCTTTAATTCTTTACAAGACTACTTTAAGCTCAGGGTACTTACTTGTAAATGAGAACTCCTTGCAAAATTGATCTGCCAACAATTTCCATTTGCTAGTCTGTCTTCTAGTTTCTTCATGCAAGCACCAAGATTTAGGAATCAGACTTGGTGAATGGGAAAATACTTGAACCCATAAGTGAGATGGTATTTCCGCAACTTTCCAGTGTCTCACGCATTGTTCAATATGTGCTTCAGGATCAAACTATCCATTAAACAGTTGCGCAACTTAGAAGTTCGTCCGCATCTCTGATTCTAGCTGCTCCTTATCTTGAAATCTATATCGGATAGCTTGCTTCAAATCCTCCCAGTTCCTGATCAAGGCTTTGTGACTTGTCCACCATCTAGCAGGGGTGTTTTGGAGGGCTAAGTCCAAAACTGAGATCCTTTGATCATCTGCTATCTTTTCTTCCATGTTGACCAAAAAGTTGTCGAGTTCTGAGGTACCATCATATATCGGGTGTTCTATGACCTCGGTTCCAACCCATCTAGTTTCTCTGATAGTTGAATATCTTCTTGAAAATATTTCATATGAACCCTCTTGCCAACTTGTTGGTAGCCCCATATGATTTCGTTATTTGAACAAGAAATTACATTTGTTGTAGTTGCCTTCACCCCATTCTTGTAAACATTATAATTTTCAGATGATTACTGGATTAGAGAAGATATTAAATATTTCTTTAAGTTTGCGTTTTCGTTTTGTTTTCATGTTTGATTCATGAATTAAATCATGAATCAAACATGAAAATATAGCTTGGTATTATATTCCCTATACAAGGTTTTCTTTTTAAGGGTCATCATGCTTATATTCAATTTGAATCCTGTCAGAATCCCTGAAGTGCCTACAGGGGCCTAGCGCGGGCTAGCTCCTTCCTTGTCCACTTCCATGTGATCATTGGTTATGACCACAGGCCAAACAAACTAGGCATCTTTCACATTTCACGACTCGGCGCTACCAGAGCGTCGAGTCTTTCGACTCTGTAAACCCCGAAAGGTGATGACCGACTTCCCTTTGACACTTTTTGCTACTCGCAACCTCGCAGGTTGAAGCGTCGATCTCTCGTGCTCTTCTTCTCCGAAATCCCAAGACGCGAAAGCCAGCAATGGCTTGACTTCCTCTTCACACTTCTCGCAACTCACAACCTCACGAGTTGGAGCGTTGAGCCTTCATGCTCCTATATTGCAAATCTCCGACACACGAGAAGTCAATAGAGTATTGACTCCTTCCCAAGCGACATGTGTCCACCTATCAATCATGCGGGGCCCACTTGATGGATGTACCACATGTTCTCATGAGCCTCGGCTCTCAGCACTTCGTGACTTCTGCAGTCGGAAGTGACCCCTTCCAACCTCCGAACCCCTGAACTCCCGATATATGATATCTCCACGGAGTTTTGACCCAATGGTCCTCTCGTTCCTGGATCCAACGGTTCAGATTTTCTCCTCGCGATTTCGCACTTCGTGACTTCATGAGTTGGAGCACCCAACTCTTGCGTTCTCTTCCTACGAAACCCTGAGATGCGAGATCCTGAACTCATCCCTCTTCAGAATTGCACCGACCCTAACCGCCTTGCAACTCTGCAAGATCCAACGGTTATCGACTAGTTGCCACTTCTATCTCGAAGTGTCTCCACCATCCACACAGCTTCTCCCATGGCTGCTTCTACGGCTTAACTCCGTCGAAACTCAGTGCGATCCAATGACCCACGACATTTCGGCTCTTCTCCACGAAGTCTCTCTCTGTCGTCCGTTTCTGCTATTTTTTGCTCGCGTCTGGACATACATTTTCGACGACCCAGATCCCTTCGTTCCAACTGATCTAATGGTAGTTATAGCTCCTCCTTGAGCATGTGCTTCTCTTCCTTCACCTTGGAAGATTTCTTAAGTATCAAAGGTCTCGGCCTTTGCGATTCCTACAGGGTCTGTGCACTCGACAAGGTGCTATCTGTCCTGAGCTTCATCAACTATGAGGGACTTGGGAGATTTGCGCTCTTTCTCCTGGATTTGACTCTTAGAAGAGTCTTCAACACAACTATTTCTCTCCTTCATCAAGTCTAGGACTTGAGTGGGTCTCGGTCTCTACTTTCCTCACAGGGATCCTATCCATAACTGCACTACCTCTTCTGAGCTATGCCTTGGCTAGTATGACCACTTCTCATATGACCACAGTCTTATTCCCTTCGGGACTTATCAATAAAAGAGCCTGACCTCTTGTCAACAGGACTCCCGAATTCTCGATTTTCGATTTCCAGAAGTGGGTAACCTCGTGACACGTGGCCTCCCCTAATCGGATAGTCCAGACCTATTTCAGGATTTCCACCATGGATTGTCCCGATCTCTTTTCATTGGGACTTCTGGAATCTTGAAATATGAAATCCCGATACTAACTCCTCTTTCGAGACTTTCTCCCCTATTCACGAGGGCTTAACCCTCATGTATCTCCTGACAGATCCAACGGCTGTCGGGTTTTCTAACTAAAATTTGATGGTTCAATTCGGTCCCACGCTGTGCACTTTCCCACTGCTCCCTGGACGTGGAAAAACCAACGGTCCAGATACTCTCATAGACCTCAGGGATCTACGGTCCAGATTTCTTCGCTACTCAAAAAGATAAAGGAAAAGGGTTAAGGAATATAATGCCCTCATTTCTTCCCCCAACCTAACGGTCATGAATGACCGCAGATCTTCCGACGGGCTCTCGTCTGTCAATCAATACCTATCCCTACATTGTTATTTCAGGATTTCAAGGGGATCATTCTTCCTCGTACAGAGTTACTAAGACTTGCGCCAATGAATCCTCTAGTAGACTCTTGGTTCGACTGTCCAGAAAGGTATTTCTGTAGGGAGATCCATACAGGGAATTCCTGGAGACAGATAAGGGAAAATAATTTCCCGAGAACAGGCTTGAAGTCTGAATTGGTTCAATATACATATATATACTTTTATCTATAAACATAATCCATACGTGGTTTTTCTATTACAGGCATACAACTACCATTTCTAATCAAACACCACACAGACAGTCTTATACTGAAACCCTTCATAATTTCACAGCTTATGAGCATAATTGTCAGAATATACATTTCAAGATACAAGATGAAAAACAATTATCAGAAAAACACCAGAGGTGATGCAACTGTTGAGAGGGGTGCTCATTTCTACCCAACCATAGGCTCAGCGACTCCCGACGGATTTACCACTAGACACCCTCGAGCTGAGACCACGATACTACAAGAATGTGTCTTTGTTTGCCAGTGATCGAGAATGAAGGTTACTCTCATTCTTCTATACTATCACTCACTCTACGTTTTTCAGAGTTTTTCCTTGTTCCTCCTCCCTTGTGTCGGTCCCCCCTTCTGCACACTCTTCCTTTCCTTTTCTCCTTTCAGGCGAGGTTGCGTGTGGCATGGTCCTCCTCGCGGTGGTCAAGCCTGAGGACTCTACGGATGGTGGTTCACCCCCATCCCTCATTACTCATGAGGATCCCTCTACCTACCAGCCTGTGAGACATTTAATTTGGGACAACGAGCTGCTCTTGGTTCTTCAGGC
>JZKD02S1497175.1:40624-53947 GCA_000966675.3 Picea glauca | reverse complement strand
TTTTCTCAGAAATTTTGTTTCGCCTAATTTTTCTTTTTCCCCTTTCCTCTTTGTGGGTGTGAAGATATGCAACAAACGACTGAACTCTATCATAAACATAAGCTGAAATATTCTATCAAATACCTGTTTGTTAATCCACACGATTACTATCTCTTCGCTAAACCAAACTTTGCTCCTTTGCAAACCCCTAGGGTTAAGAAACCACGATGTATTTTTTTCACCTAGAATAACGTTGGAATAGGTAATGGATGTGCAGAAAGGAAGGTTCTCTCCTACTTTTGTTTCTGAGCATAATCAGGGTCATATTAACAAACATACTGTCAAGAAATGAGAAACATAGTAACTTAGAGTCGATCTTTATAAACAATAAAACTAAGCAGCATAATAATATGATCATTAGAAAACTAAAAAACAAAATTTTCCACCATCATAAATTCGAATTTGTCAAATTACTGAAATAGTTAATAGTTGTTTTTGGATTTGATTCTTTTTGAAAAAAATAAAATAAATAGATTTTATGGTTGATTTTTACTATTTTAGACTAGCTACAGAAACCTGTAGCTTATCTTTTTCTAAAATTTAGTTTGTAGCCAAGTCATTTTTAAATAAAAATTAGTAATTAGTTGTTAATAATTTATCTAACTTATTCCTGTTTCATTTTCAGGATATGGTAGATCTTGATGTTGATCATCTGAGGGGGAAACATGTTCGATTTTGCATTTAGATGATTAGTATTTCTTTTCTGTTTATTTTTTGTAAAAAACTTTTATTTTTGAAAAGAACCAACTCAGTTATGGGTGGTTGTAGGCCCTCTATTTTTGTAATATTTTGATCTATGAGATCTTATCCTATCCTCGGAGATAGGAAGATGAGATTTCAAAACTCTTTAAATACTCTGCATTTTGTAAGTGTAAGGGCATCTTCTCTTGGAACAGATTATGGACAAATGATTGATAGAAACTAATGGAACAACTTGTAGCAATTCAACTTTAGACCTATGTGAATGTTGTCCTATTTATATTCCATCTCTTTTATTGTGGAATAGTTATGTGATGTGTAGCTTTAGTCTCTATGATATTTGATATTCCATTTTAAATTGATATTTTAAATGTTGTCTTTAATTTACCGTTCCATATGTGATAACTGTGATCATCTGTCTCAATTTTGATATCAGGGTTTTTCTTTGATGTTTTAATTGATACATAAATATGAATGTTTTACACAAATATTTCTCTAATATTAATCATTTGTAATCACAAGATTACAGTATCACATGTGTTCAATATTCTGTTATTAAACTCTGGCTGCCAATACATTTCTTGAATTTATTCAAGAAAATTTTAGTATATGCCCACTAAAAATTTCTTTCAGAAGGCGAGGTAGCTAGATGCTCTTGTTTGCACAAAGGCTCGGACACATTTAACAAACTAACAATAGGTTAGCTTCACATGCTTCTAATTTCTGTCATTTTATGTATTAGTGAAACAGGAGAGCTTCAAATTGGCTTTGACCATCTGTGCATCTTTGTTTCACAACTTAGTTAATTTAAGTTTTATATGATTTATAATTAGAAAATAGAAAATATAAAAATGTTCTTTCTTTATCTGTTTCTCAAAAACAATTATCTTTACATTGATTTTGTAAGTTTCCATTAAAACTTGCAGCCTGTAAATTCTGTTCATAAGCGATATTTTTATGTTTTTCTTTCTCTTCTTAAATACATTTACAATAATTATATTAGAATATATATATAGTCTTAACACTAGCTAGTTTATTCCTTTTTTTAGGACCTTAGATTGGCTAACGGAGCCATTAAACTCATCAGAACAGGTTACACCAAACGGATTGGGTTATTTAGACAACCTCGGACTGTTCTTCCAGTTGACGGCTTATCAATTTTGCCCGTCAACAAATGGCACTAGAAGGAGGGCCTGAGGTCGATTTAATGATTAAATGTTTCATCCCTCAGCCTTTCATAATTTCAGATTTATAAATCCTTCTTCTGTGTCATCTTATGATGCACTACAAGGAAGGTTAGATGACAAGCTAACTATCTGGAGTCAATTTCTTAAAATTCTTAATGGCTCCTGCCCAAATCACTGTGTTGGAACATGCTTAATGTCTCATTACCATTACCAGTTATTTACAACAAGACAATTGATCTCTTTTCAGAACTCACCTTTGATGGTGAAGGGAACACATCTGCAGTAGACCATATTTCTAATTTTTTTTATAAATGTTTAAGACATAATATCATTGATCCTAATGTTACATGCAGATTGTTTGCTCTCACTTTCCAAGGTCAGGTTAAATGTTGGTTTGAATCTTTTTGTGCTAATTCTATTCATTCATTGTCTAAGTTTGTAATTGAGTTTTTGTCGGATTTTAACAACTATGATTATGATGAATTAAGTGAAGAATTAAGTTGCTTAAGGAAAGAAAATGGTGAATCATTCAATGATTTTGCAATTAGGTTCATTCATGTTTGTACTAGATTCCCTTTGAAAGAAATGTCACTTATTAATGAGTGGTTTGAATATCGTGTTTCTCTCTCAGACAAGCAAGATCAATTAATGGTTAACCAATATGAATTGAGCACTAACACTCAATCTCAAGATGGTTCAAATTTTGATGTTGATCTTGAAGATTTTGAAGCACTAACAATTATCTTTACATTGATTTTGTAAGTTTCCATTAAAACTTGCAGCCTGTAAATTCTATTCATAAGTGATATTTTTATGTTTTTCTTTCTCTGCTTAAATACATTTACAATAATTATATTAGAATATGTATATAGTCTTCACACTAGTTAGTTTATTCCTTTTTTTTAGGACCTTAGTTTGGCTAACGGAGCCATTAAACCCGTCAAAACAGGTTACACCAAACGGCTTGGGTTATTTAGACAACCCCGGACCGGACCTGTTCTTCCAGTTGATGGATTGTCAATTTTTCCCGTCAACACAACTGTCAAATGCCAGTTCTGAATCTTCGTCTGTCGATTGTATGCTCCTCCAACTTACTGATCCATTAGCAGTAGGATTTATGTAGTCTTCTCTCGTTCCTCCTGTTACAGTGTACAACTGATCCAAGTCTTCTCCCTCCATATTGTTGTTTGTTGGTTCTGTGTATCAAGGGACTACATACATATCCAAGGGTTGAACCACTTTTATTCCATCTGCTTCAAATGTCACAGTGTCTCTCTTTAGGTCAATCACCACATAGTTTCCGTAAGCCCAATCAATACCAAGTAGTGCAGGATAAGGTTCCTTATCCCCCATGACTTCGATCACCTCTAAATCAGCTACAGTCTTCACTCCCACAACATCTATTTCCACATTCTCCAGTCTTCCTATTGGAAAAATACAATAATGATTGACCATTCTTAACTAGATTGGGGAATATTTCAACTAGGGTTTTCCTAAAGCTTCCCAAGTCTTTTTAGGCAGTATATTAACATCAAATCCTATATCTAACATAACATCCTTAATCTCAAACTCATCCAGCTGAGTTGCTAATCTAAACTCTTTTCCACTTCATATTTTCCTTCTTTGCACTCTCCGAGTATTCTTCTCAGGAAGATTAGTCCTTATTCTAGTTTTTGGAGATTCTTCAGTTCCTAGGACTAGGTACAGGGCATTGCACAACTTTTCTGTCAACTAGTCATTCCCCATAATATCATAAAATAGTTGAAACCAAAGGTCAACTACATTTTGTGAATTCTCAGGTTGTCTTATCAGGACTACATGGTTTCGGGGTGCAGGGGGTGAAGCAGGGACTTGCGCGACCTTAGGGTAAACGACATGTTGAAGGGGTTATTCTTGCATCTTAGGGCCAGAGATACTCTGAAATGATTCTATTGCATTTTTAAAGAATAACTTTTGTTTCAGAGGATCATACATGTTCTCCTTAGGTGTTTCTCTCTGAATATGAGGTACATTATCAACATCTGCGCCAGTCTTTGCTCCTCCTCGAGTAACAATATTAATGTTGAGTAGTTTTCCTTTAATGACTCTCTTTATCTCTGAGCTTATAATATTAGTTCCTCGTTGACATACCTGATCTTCCCATTTCACAATTATCTCTTGGAAGTATTCAGTTGTATGCCCATTGGTTCTACAGTGAGAGCACCATGGCCGCCCTGGGTGAGGACAATCTCTAGCCAAGTGGCCTTTCTCATCACAGTTGTAGAATCTACTTGGTCCTCTTCCCTTGATTCTTCCTCCTCTGAATTATCCTCTAGCTCCACCTCCTCGACCTCTTCCTGGTCCTTGAGGGGTTTCATTCACCCTTAATGATGTTTGATCCAATCTGTCTGCAAGTGCATCCAATGCTCTACACTGATTTTTAGCATGTGTGGTAGATGCGTAAAACTCACAATGCATAGTATTCAGTGCTGTTGAATATTTTTGAATAATGGGGCACTGTCTTGGCCCATGCCCATGGGTTCGACAAATCTCGCAATACTCAATTGACGACGTTGCTTGATTACTTGTAAAAGCATGATATGGGGTTTGGGTATGGAATGGTAGATTCATGGATACTTCCGCAACTCCTCATGTGGGTCCCAGTGAGGGTCCCATCGGATTCTGAGGAGGTCTCATTCCCCTAATTCGTGGACATTAATTCACCAGATGTCCTTCTGTGTAACACCTGGTACACCAGACTTGCGGTCGTCCTGGTCTGGTATCGTCAATTCTTGAATCTTCTCTGTGAGCATTGATATTTGTCCTTGTAGTTGCACCAGATTTTCATCTGTTGGGGTTCTGGTCACTCTCGGGCTCCCAAGATATCCTGCCATGGCTTCAATCTTCATTGGTTTTTCCAAGGCATATGTCAAAGTGGCTATCCGTTGTTGCATTAATGAAATCCATGTCAGAGGTAACAATCCCTGGATATACCATTCTCTTTGATGTTCCTCATGAATTAGATGAGCTAACCTCCCTATAGCATCTTTAAACTTATGGCTATACTCCCAAGCCGATTCACCTTCCCTTTGTTGGATTTCACACAACTTAGATATAGCTTGTTGTTCTGACTGAGGTAGCTTAAACTCCGCTATGAACTTTGTCTGTACCTGGTCAAGTGTGAATGCCTGACCTTGCACTCCTGATACTCTTGGATCAATGGCCTTCATGTACCATTTGAGATCACAACCTCTCAAGGTAGTATGGAACTTGACCAATTTATTTTCATCCAAAGTCCCTCTAGACTTCCAGATTGCTTCACATAAGAACTAATGTTACTCAACATCCTCGTCTCCCTTACCCAAGAATTATGGGTATCGAGAAATTGAACCTCCCGTTTTACGAGCCATTACTGATTTTACTACTCCTACCAAAATAAAACCTAATGGTCCTGGTTGCGATCTACCAGGGGATCCCAATATCCTCCCAGTATTCACACTTCCTAGTTGTGACTGACTAAATGACTACAATGGAACATAAATAGAATAAGAAGGTATTATATAATTTACCACTTGTACAAAAGACAATTGGGGTATGGGTGATTCGGGGTTGGTGCCATTGGCTTCGGGGTGGGTTTCTTTGATATGGGGGGTCTTGTTCTCATCCTCTGGAGGGATCTCTTCAGCTAGATTCCCGATATTTCCTGGCATCAAGGCTGAATTTTCTCTCTCTTCTTCAAGATCGATGTCGGCTTCCTTTTCCCGTACTTCTACACCTTCTTCTTCTTTTCCATTCTCTTCGGGACTTCTTTCTCTCTACGCTTCTCTCTCATTTAATATTTTATTGGCCAGTATTTCCTGTCTTCTCATCTTTTGCAACTCTTCCATCTGTCCTTCCTCAACTTCTCATGGTCCAACGTCTTTCTACAACTTCTCAAACTGCTTCACTGCTTTCTTTATCTTACCGCACCACCACTTCTCAACTATGGAGGCTCTTTTCAAGGCTCGCTCATCCCTTGAGTCCATTTCTCACTGCTCCCCCATTTTTCAAAGAACCCTCTCCCCTCTCGTAGGCCATGATCCCACCCAAAACTCACCCTACCCCAAGCGAGGGTGTTTACGCTTCCATCTCAATCGGGGACATAGTCAACATCCCCTCCTCCATCAAGAAAACCTTAATCCATATGGAGATTTCTCTCAACAGTCTTCCCCTTATGTGTTTCTTGAAATCCACTTTTGTGCGTGAAACATATTGATGATTCTCAGTTGCAAACTCGATAATGTATCCTTATAATGTTGTATTGACCCAGAAATCGATCGCTTTCATTACCGAATGATCCAACCGATGAAGCATTGCAATATTTTTTGTATCCCAAGAACAGGTCTTCTTGACTCGTTCTTGGAATTCCGAAGCTTCTTGAAGCCTATCTATACAGTGAAAAAGTTCTTCCAGGAACTTAACCCAGAATATCTCATATTGGTCACTCTATCTTTCTGAATAAAAGACAACCTCTCATGTATCTTTCACAGGTTTTCCTCGCATCTCTGCTTCTTTCCTTATGAAGGCGTCACAATTTTTCTCCCACCACTGGTGAATATCATATCAGTGAATCCGCGGAAGAATTCTCCCTAAAGGTTCCCTTTTAACACAAGTCCCGGCAATGAAACCATTTTGTTGGTGTGGAATTGATCAGACCAGGGTCCTTCTCAAGTTACCAACAAAAGGCACGAGTAGTCTAGAGCGTCGACATTTTCATCTCCTCCGAAGAGAATAATTCTCACCCGAAGCGCAACCAATACAAGAAGATAGGGAAGGGAAAGGAGAATACTTAAGCAGGGTTCCAGAATCTTCAAGATTCACCATGGCACAAGAAGAAATAATCCAGAACATATTCGAACTCATTCATAAGTGGAAATAAATACAATCAAGTTGCGATAGAATTTGTAAACAGAGACAATGCATTGAGCTTATTAGACATAAAGAAGTAAAATGCATAGACGATTCATAATCATAAACATAGAATGACATAATATATTTCGAAATTTTAGGTCCTTCCATATATTATCAAAAGAGTTTCTCAAATAAAGTCTCACAGATACAAATCAGTACTATGTTACAAGCTTTTGGCTCCAGGCTCATGCCTCATAGATCTTATCTACCCTTTTCCCCCCAAAATGTATACAAGTTACAATCACAGAACCTTTAATCCGTCTGCGACCTCTATACCATCTAAGACAAAATGAAATAACCCAACCCTTTTACAATCATATGCATCTCATACATATAGGTTGAGTGGGATCTTCTGGCTTTAGACTCCGCATGCTTTATCGTTCTTGTTCTGTTGTAACTTCCTTTTCCTTCCTGGTGTTGCACTATCCCTTTTGGCAACCGTTTTCTATTTCTTTTCTTGCTCTATTGTCTAGCTCCTTTGTGGCTTGTGAAACTTGTGTTTGACCAAAATTAGGACTGTAGTCGTCCTTGCACAAATTCTAACCAAAAACTGAGGGCTCAACACTCACCAAATAGAATATAAACCAGAAAACCTTAACCATAATAGAGTAGCACACCACTAGTCCAAGATAGTCATTCACCAGATAACCAAAACCGTTCACCAAAACAACCTTCCTCTATAGTTGCATCACTCTTCCTTTGCAGTTGTGTCACTCTCTTAGACTTGTGCACTTGTCTTGTGTGAGTTAGGTTGTTGTGTGTATTCTCCAAGTGAGGTGCCTAGCCTCTTATAAATACATGTTGAACTTCCTAGAATTAGGTCAGGGCCGACCTGTCCACTTTATTCTTCTAATATACAATTGACTTGTCAAGGCACAATAGGGTCGAATTTTACAAGGGAACAATAGGGCATATGTAACAAATATAATATAATATTATTATTTAGGGTTTTTTTCTTGGTCAAATGCAATATGAATGTTATAATAATATCTTCTAAAGCTACTCAAACTTCAACACTCCCTCTTAGCAAGGAAGGTATTCTTCTGGCACGAACATCACGACTGCTTGTTCTCTTCTGTACACTTGACCATTGAATTATTGAATTTCCATGAATCTATATTGATTAATTTTTGTAACCACATCAACATCCAGGGTCTTATCATCCATACGATATTTATGTCATCATGGGGATTGCACTCTCTAGTTCACACATAATCTGTCATCTAGCTCAACAATGAACTAGTAACCTCTTGTTGACACACCATGCAACTAGTCCACAATGACCAGAAATATAATCATGAGGATTAGACGATGTAGTGCGCACACACTACCCATCTAGCCCAAGGAAAGGAAACACCTCCAACCACACAGGTTGGCCCACCAGCTAAAAATCCAGGTAACTAACCAGCCCTGAAGGCATGGCATCTGCTAACCTTTTGCGAGGTCATGCTAGTTGGTGCCATAGTCATTAACTTTTATACCATACATTTTCACTAGAGTATAAATCTGTGTACTAGGATTTTTCACTGGAGTAGCAGTAAATCAACGTACTAGACTTTTTCATTGGAGAATCCCTCTGCGTACCAGACCTTTTCACTAGAGTAGCGGTAACTCGACATACCAGACTTTTTCATTAGAGTATCCCTCTGCATGCTAGAATTTTTCACTGGAGTAGCAGTAACTCGACGTACCATAATTTTTCATTGGAGTAGTCGTAACATTCCTGTGAATGACCACCCATTGCTTTTGCCACATGTTGAAGTTGCTTCCCTGGATCACAATTGTAACTCATCACTCCCTCTTACTAGGGGCGTCCTTCTAGACCACTCCAATCTTGCCTCTGAAGTATACAAAATTCACTCTCAATAGAGGCTTCGTCAACACATCTACTATCTTCTCATCTGTAGTGACATACTAGAGATTCACTGCTCACCTATGTACCATATCTCTGATATAATGGTACCTGATATCGATAGTCTTGGACTTGTCATGGAACATTGGTTTCTCTGTCAACTTCACACAACTATGGTTGTCACACCAAATACAAGTCTTCTCTAACTCGAGATCAAACAATCATGTAAGAAGCTTCCGAAGCCACACTACTTCTCTGCTAGCTGAACAAGATGTTATATACTATGATTCAATTGTACTGAGCGTCACACTAGTCTATATCCTGTTGAACCATGAGATCATAGCTAATCCCATACTGAAGAAAAATCCAGATGTACTCTTTCGGTCTGCAACACTACCAGCCCGATCTAAATTAGTAAATCCTTGTAGGCTTATCTCATGATCTGAAGCATATCTGAGTCTGTAATCAATTGTACCCTTCAGGTACCTCAACACATGTTTGTTGCAACCAAGTGAACACTTCTCGACTCAACCATATACTAACTCAATGTGTTCACCAAAAAACATATATATGGCCTCACGTTCATTAAGTACAACAACAAACCAATCATTTGTCTATACGTGGTGGCATCCACAATCTCTGAAGATGTATCGCTCAACAACTTCAGAGTTGTCACCATCGGTGTAGGCATGGCCTTGCAATCCATCATTCTAAATCTCTTCAGAATTTCAACAACATATTTTCCTTGGTTAAGGAAAATATCACTTGGTCTCTGCCATACCTATAGACCTAAGAAGTAATGCATCATGCCTAGGTCTTTCATCTCAAAATCTACAGTGAGATTCCTCTCTCTATCAATAATGAGCTTTTCGTTTCTTGTTAGAAACATGTCATCCACATACAACAATAGTATCACTGGTTCACCATCCACAACCTTGAAGTACAGGTTGGTATCTGCTTTACTCTTGGTAAATCCCAATATCATCAGGAAGCTATCAATTCTACCGTACCATGCTCTGGGTGCTTGTTTTAACCCATACAAGCCTTTCTTCAATTTGCACACATGTGTCTGATTGCCATCTGTCTCGAAACCTTGTGGCTTCTCCACATACACTTCCTATTCTATTACACCATTTAAAAAAGTTGTCTTCACATCCATCTAGTTTACCTTCCACTTATTTACTACAACTAATGCAATTATATCTCTAATTGAAGTGTATCTTGCCACCTGAACAAATGTCTCCTCATAATATATTCCTTCTTTCTAAGAGAAACCACGTGCCACGAACCTTGCCTTGTACTTCTCGATACTTCCATCTGCTAAATATTTGGTTTTGTAAATCCACTTGAAACTTACAATTGTCTTCGCTTTTAGTCTCAGAACCACATCCCAAACATCATTCTTTACAATGGACTGGTACTCTTCCACCATGGCATCCTTCCACTCTTTCTTCTTTGTAGCCTATGCATAACTGGTAGGCTCAACATCAATGATGTCACTTAGCAATGCCACATATCTAGAGTAAGGTCGTGGCCTATTTCTTTCTCTGAAGGATCCATATGGAGCACCATATTTCTCTGCATCGTGAATAATTTCTTGAGCCCAAGCTGGTCTTCTCTTCTTAGTATTAATTTCTCGAGATGAGTCTACAGACATCTCTGGTCCTTCCATATCATGATCTTCTATTACAACATCATCACTTGTATCTGTATCTGTAACTCTAGGAGCTTCAATCTCTTCATCATGAACCTCATCTAAATGATGTTGTCTCGATCTACTGAAAGTTGTATCCTCATCGAAGGTGAAATCTCTGCTAGTCTCAATCTAACGGTGACCAGGGATGTAAACTCTGTATGCCTTCGATGTCTCACTGTATCCAAAAAATATACCCTTCTTTCCCAAAGGGTCCAACTTCAATCTCTTGTCCTTGGGGACATGCACATGTACTAGATAGCCAAATATCCTTACGTGGATGACCTCTGGCTTTTCACCTATAATCATATCTTCTGGTGTCTTGTTCCCAAGGACTCTGTGAAGACTTTTTCTCTTCACATATACAACAATCCTAGCTGCCTCTACCCACAAATGTATTGGTAAATATTGATCATGAATCATGGCCTTTATTGCTTCCATGATTGTATGGTTTTTTCTTTCTACCATACCTTTATATTGAGGAATGTAGGAGAGTAGATAACTCCCTCTTAATCCCAACTTCCTTACATAATGCCTTGAATTCGTCTGAAGTGAATTCTCCTCCATTATATGATCTCAAAATATTTATCTTCTTTTCAGACAAGTTTTCAACAAGTGCCTTGAACTCTTTGAACTTGTTGAATACTTCATTTTCAGCCTTCAAAAAGTAAATCCAAGTTTTACGTGAGAAATCATCAATAAATGAAACATAGTATACATGCCTGCTAAGTGAGGTGGCTGACATTGGTCCGCACACATCTGAATGTGTAATGTCCAAGGCTCCTTTGGCTTTGCTATTGCTGCTTGGAAATGGTTTCTTCACGTTCTTGACTTGAGCGCATCCCTTGCATATTCCTTCATGTTCCACTTGGACTTCTGGAAAACCTGTCACCATCTTGCTTAAAATTGGTAGGGCTTTGTAATGTATATGAGAAAATATTATATGCCATAGTTCACTTGGAATAATTGTATTGTGTAGTAGCATTGAAACTGAGTGTCCCTTTAACTTGTATAATCCTCCTTCTTGGACACCAATCACTACAAAATCATCAATATATTTTTCTCTAGGCCACATGAGGACTTCACCATCAATGAAAGCAACTATGAATTCTTTCTCAACTAAAGCTAAGATAGAAACTAGATTCTTCTTTAAACCAAGTACATACAACGCATCCTTCAGCTTCATAGGTTTTCCAAAGTCAAACTTGTAGGATGGTTCTCCTACTCCTTTAATGGGATACTAATAGTCATCACCTAGCTTCACCTTGCGAGGTGAATCTTTCTGAACTAGATCTGAGAGAGATTACTTATAACCTGTCATGTGCTTAGAAGCACCACTATCAATAAGCCAAGTGTCACTTCCATGAGTGACTATACCTATAAGAAATGAGATCAAAGAATATTCTTTACTTGAGTCTTCTTCTTTGGTTTTCTCATGATCATGTTCATCATCTTCTGCGACATGAGCATGATGTCTTTTATACTTTCCTTTTCTAACCTGACCTTTGGAGTTGAGACAGTTTATGGCAATGCGTCCCATCTTCTGAAAAATGAAGCATCTGTAATTTGAGAAATCCTTCTTGAAATTGTGAGTGTTTTGTAATCCATGAGGTTTCTTATGTTATTGAACTTCCTTCTTTCTCTTTCCTTTTCTGGTATGTGCTACTAGGGCTTGATTTTCTTAATCACCTAGTTTCTCTTCTCTTGATGCCAATCTAGCTTCTTCCTCCCATGGTGTGCTAAACCTTGTTAGCATTCTTCTTGAACATATACCCTGAATGAATGATTCCCAATATCTGGGGAGACCATTCAATGTAGTCATCACCAACTCGACTTCTTCAATTGTGTCTCTAATGGCTTCTAGTTGTTCTTTGATCCAAGACACTCTTTTGAAGTATGATTGGATAGTTTCTAAACTTTGCATATTCACATTCTTTAGTTGTGTTCTCAAGGTCATCTTCTGGTTGATATTTGTTCATTAATACAATTTGGATAAGGCATCGAACATTTGCTTGAGAGTTGTTAATGATGAGACATGGGGGATCAAATGATCCTTGATAGAATCAACAATGATTCTCTTCGCCTTCAATAGGTTCTTTCTGTACTTTGCTTTGGCCTAATATTCATTAGGTTCTGGAACTTCTTATTTTACGAAATATTGTAGATCATTCTCATCTAGAATGAGCATCACTCTATACTTCCATGCTCGAAAGTTATCAACACCTTCATGTGCTTGAACAATGGAATAAAAAGATAAAACTTTTCAAAGAAAGGTTTTGTACTTACCAGAGAGTGTTATGCCAAGGTGACCAGTTCGAGCTTCTCTGCAACAATCAAGACATCTTGAACTAGGGTTTATGAGGTGTTGTTCCTAAGTCTGTACTAAGGCTTAGAGTATAGTGTCAAGGCATCCGAAAGTATGGTAATAGTTAATAGGAGATTTCACTAACCTTCGGTGTGGGAAGCTAATGAAGATTCATGCGTTCTCACTGTCTGGCTTCTAACTGTTCCTGTATTGTGATATTTTGTTCAATGGCCACCCATGAACGTTCTAATTCTTCCCGAGTATTAGCAGTTCTAAGAATCGTGCTGAAAAGGTTTAATGCGATATTGGTTTGATCTAATATCCCGAGTTGAATATTGGGTTGAATTACTGGGGGTACAGTCATTGAGGAACAGTAAGGGTATGGGAATGATTTAAAGAGAAATTTTAATGGCTGATTCAATTCGGTCGAACATAAGAGAAAAACTTTGTGTGAAGAGAGAAATAGGACTACAAACGAAAGGCCCTTTCCTGTAACTGTATGAGTTTTTGTAAAAAGTATGAAACGAACGAAGAATACTTAGTTGTAATAACGTAGAAAACTTAAAATGAAGAAATTAAAATGAACATCAAACAACCAGATGCAAGTAACACACCATCC
>JZKD02S1497174.1:805639-843353 GCA_000966675.3 Picea glauca | reverse complement strand
TCACCCAAAAGCACACTCCCTGACTCAGTCCGGAGTCCAAGGGGGTTCTACCAATGCCTCTGCATCCTCAAGGTCAAAAACCCTGCACACTCAATAAAACTGAGTCAATAGCACCCATCCACATCAAGTAGTAACACATCATGTCATCTATCTATCACATCATAATAAAATATAAAGGTCTAACATAAAGAGGGTCCGGATCACTTGTGAGCAAGTGTCCTCAAATAATAAGTGTTCTCAGTGCGCCAGAGCAGGATGTTACACTTTCTATCCCCTCAATCCTATGTGACCGTTGATCTCACAATCTTAGGTGGAGCCTCTCGATCAACGGTTCAGATCTGCCTCATTTCCTTCCTTCTCTCTGGATCGTGTCCTCCTAGATCTCCATGATCTATTGACATGTGCCCCTTTCAAATCAACAGTTGTGATTTTCTTCACCAATTTGGGTTTTGGAGTTTTCAACTCTCAAACCTTACTTTCTCTGCAATGCTTTCACCTAAATATCATGATCTATTGGCATGTGTCTCCCACTGATCGATGAATGCGATTTATTTGGGTCTTCAAACTTCAGGTTTCTCAAATCTTACCCACTCACTGGCCCTTGAAGTGCATGGATTTCTGCTACATGACCTCCTGAATCAGATGGTTGAGATTCACTTCGGGTCTTCACCTGGATTCCATGGATTTGTTCCACATGTCCTCCTTAATATTACGACTATGATTTACTTCGGGTATTTACCCAGAGTCCACAGATTTATGTCGTGTATTCTCCTTAATCGGACGACTATGATTCGCTTTGGTTCTTACCCAGAGTCCATGGATTGTTGCCGCATGTCCTTCTGAATTGGATGACTACGATTGATTTCACCTTTCAGGCTTCGGGAGTTTCAACTCTCAACTCTTACTCCCTCTGCAGGACTTCCACCCTAAGTTGATGATCTTTTGACATGTAACCCCCTAGATATCAATGACCATGATCCACTCTTCAGAGATTTTCCTCTCTCTTGATCTACAAACTTCCAAAGTTGTAGATCTTGCACCACCTGTCCCTCTAGATGATGGACAGTCCCTAATCACTTCAGGACTTTGGAAAGTTTGTTGTCTTGTACACACCAAGGGGTAAGGCCCCTGCACTTTACCCGGATTCGATGGATTTTGATCCCTTACGCTCAGATCCGATGGATGAGATCTATCCTTCTCCTCATTCTTTCCTTCTTTGTCCTGGACCCCAATCGGACAATCCTGATCACTTCCTGCAGTCGATATGACGGTTGTTGTCGCTCCTCCTCCTGAGATTCTTTGTTCTCCCAGACTTATGAAACTTTCTAAGTGTTCAAATAATTTGGTCTTTGAATCTTCTCCTGCGAAACCAGTTGAAAGGGTCTTGACTCTGCTCTTCCTCCTGAGCTTTGACAATGAAGATTGTCCTTGACTTTGGCACACACTTACGCTCTACGTGAAAACTTGCACTATTCCTGCTAAGTTTGTGAATCTTGGAATAAGTTCACTTCTGCACACACTCCTTGCACTATCTCTCTTGAGGTTTTTCTTACTCAAGTTCTAAGGTTTCAGTCCCTTTACTCCTTAAAGGGATTCTTGTGCCTTCTCGACAACTTTTTCTCAATGCACATTAGCAAAGATTACAGAGTATTCAACAACTATGTGGGTGTATTCTTCTTGACACTCTTCTCCTTGAACTCAACTTAGAATTTTCTTTGTGCACGCTCACACCTGCTCGATGCCCGCTTGGAAGGCCTCTACAGATTTCTCAGTGACTCTGTCTCTCTATGCTTCTTCTACACATTTTCTCCTCTAAGATTTTCGACAATCTAGAGGCTTCCCTTGAGTTGTTATCACTTCGGTGTGCCCTCCTGGAACGTTCTTTTCTGACTTAATAGGGTCCATATGTGCATTCCTTGCACTGGCTACATAACCTCCAATGTTCTTTTGTGCACTCCTTGCATAGCCTAAGAACCCAGAACAATATTTCAAACTCAAAAAAGATAGAGAAATCTATCTTCCTACTACAGATGAAATCTATCATACATCTATAGCATACATAAACACACACAGATAACATTCATTAGATACACATAAACACACAAAAATTTCATATGTAGGAAAAACTGTTTTCTTTCACTTAAGAAGAATGTTCGATTACAATATGTGTAGGCTGAACTGTAACAGAGTCTCAACTCTCTCAAGATTCCTCAAATAACTATTCTATCTCCTATCTTCTCCTCTAGGGATTTCTCACTAACTTGCATTTACCTCCTATTCAGTAATAATACTCCTCCGGTAGCCTTATTCGGGCATACAATGCATCTACATATACAAGAAGGTTCCTAGGGTTCCCTCCAACTACCTATCTTCTCGAAAGAATATAACTACCCCTTAAGCACTTTTACATTAAATTCTAGGAGTGAAACTCCCAGATCATTCACTACCAAGAGTTTTGATCTTCTTCAGTTTTCAATCAGTAAAAAAAATGAATTGCAGAAAAATACCAGTGTTTAAAATTACGAATTGATTCCAAGGCACTAAGTTGTCTCTCCATGTGTGCTTGTTGAAGATACTCCTGCATCATACTGCACGGCTAGGAAAATCATGATATCCTACTCATGGTTCCCTTTGCTCTGCTATTGAGATCCTCCAGGGTCCCATACCTTCTCTTGGAGATGTCCATCTGCTCCTTTTTCTTTCTGCCTCTTCTTCCCTTCTACTTCTATAGGTTTTCTTCTGTCCCATACTTATCTAATGACTTCTTCTTGTGTTGCTTCCATCATCAATCTCTTTAGCTCCTCTATTTCTTTGTCCAACTCATCGACTAGCTGGATTTCCTCCTTCAGTCTTCTCTGTTGCATCTTCTCTCCATCAATTTCTAGCTTAACTTGTTGGATAAGATGCCTTTTCATCTTTACCCTTCCCTCCAGGGCCTCCATCTCTTCACGCAGATCAACAAGGTCCATGCTATATGTTGCTTCCTCCTCTATTGTAGGATCACATTTTATAGTTATCTCTTTCTCAATTTACTGGTTGAAATTTTTGAGCCATTCATTTGAATGCTCGTCTCCTTTTGTTGTAGATCCCAATTCTACAATTTCCTTATGTTCATCTCCTTGGCTAAAATTTTTGAGCAATTCCACTGAATGATATTCTTTCTCCATCCCTTGGGCACATTGAAATGTCCGATCTTTCTCCTCCTTACCAATCTGATCAATCTAACCCTTCATGTCATCTTCATCTCTTATGGCACTAGCTGGCCATTCTACTGCATATTTCAGTTCTGCAATCTCACCACTGAGTTTCTGCTCATTTTCCTCCTCTGACAGATTGACTTCTGTCATCTCCTCTTATGCTGGTTCAACTCCAACTTCCTCCAGATACTCTCTAGGATGGTATGCTCCTCCACCTATTTCTAACTTGACCTGTTAGATATGCCTACTCTGCATATTTACCCTTCTCTTTAGGGCTTCCAGTTCCTCATACAACTCAGCAAAATCTATGATGTCTTCTTCCTCTTTTGTTGTAGGATCCAATGCTGCAGTCATCTCTTGTTTAGCTCCCGAGATAAAAAATTTGAGAAATTATGGTGAATGCGCTTCTCTTGAAATCTGCATGACTGTCTCCTGACAACCATCTTCTAGTTCTGGATTGTCCAACCAATCCTCCAACATCTTTATCTTTTTCTTCCATTGAGTGAGAAATTCATTTGAATGCTCCTCTTTTTGTGCTGGGGAAGACATCGGTGTCTGCTCCTTTTCCTCCTCTTTGATAGTCTCTGATGGTTGTCTTTCCTCTGTTGCACCTACATCATAGACACAGTTAGCTTTAAAATCATTTGGCCCCATGGCCTCTTTCTTGGATTCATGTTTCACCACCTCCTCATGCGTAACAATTATACTATCTTCTACTTGACTATTTGGCAGGAATATTTGAATTCCCCCAATGATCATAATGCATTTATGATCCTCCTCCACCAACTCTCCTTACTGATATGAATTCTCAGTTGAGTTCATGAGACTTTCAGATAATCTCCTCTCTTCTTCCCTCCTGATAGTCTATGAGATCCACTGATCTCATCTCATTGCCCACCTGTCAATTTAAATTTCCATCACTGCCCTCCTGACAGTCTATGAGATCCTCAATTGATCTCATCTCATTTCCTCCCCTGGAAATATAAAATTTCATCTCTACTCTCCTGACAGTTTATGAGACCTTTAACTCATATCACCTCCTCTTCATCACTGAGGTTCCTCCCAATCTCTGGTTAACAGATGTGAATCAATTTATCCTCTATGTCACTGAGGTTTTCAACTTCCCTCAGCCACCTCCTCAACTCTTGTTGCTTCTTTCTAGCCAACAACTTTTGAACATGACATTTTACCTTCATGTTCAGAGTCCATTCATACCTCCAATGTACCTTTGTCTCTTGCTGCATCTTCAATGTCAGTTGTTCCATTATTTCTCTTATCTCAATGAGCTCCTTGTCAATTTATGCTTTACTTTTCTACTTGCAGTATGCTCCATGAACACACTTATGGCCTTCAATAGCCATCTTTTCTATCTTCAACCCTCATGCCTATCTACCATTTGTTGCACACCTCGCAACAATCTTTACAGAGCATCAATACTCTAGCTCTCTTCACCCGCTGTCTATAGGTGAACTTCAACTTCTGATACCATTTGATGTCATTAGATTATCTCTATTCACCTTTTCACCTTTTCCTACAATCTGCAAAAAAAATACATCTCTTAATACTACTTGATGTAGTCAGACTATCTCCTTCATCTCCTTTGCCTAAAATCTATAGACAAAAGAATGCTCTGATACCACTCGATGGTATCATAGTATCTCCTTTATCTCCTTCGCTTGAAATCTATAGACACAATCATGCTCTGATACCACTTGATGCAGAATCCCCTTCTCTCCTCAGGGATGCTCGACCTTATGATCAAGGATCTTCGATTCTCAGAGCCAAATACTCTCTAAAACCTTAATGTCTCACTTGTAATTAAACACAAGCCCTTTCAGTCTTTCAGTGCAGGTGCTATGGCACCTGTGACATCTCCCTTCAAACTGCTAAACTATCAGGGTTCATGCGCTAGCTCCTCTTTCGTTAGCCCTTTTCTGTATGTGACCTAGGGTTATGTCCTTGGGTAAACACACAATTGCGAGCATGGCCAAGAGTGGTTTGGGATAAACCCTCTTTTCTTCCCACAATTAACTATCAATCGCCACACGTCCCTTTTTCAATACTGTGGTTTCGATTGCGGCCCGCTCTCAAATTTTTAAAGTCTGAGTACCTTATGTCGTCACAATCTTGCATGACCATTGATCTCATGATCTCAGGTGGAGCCTCTCGATCAATGGTTCAGATCTGCCTCCTTTCCTTCCTTCTCTCTGGATCACGTCCTCCTAGATCTCTGCAATCTATTGACATGTTCCCCTTTCAAATCAATGGTCATGATTCACTTCGCTTATTCGACTTTCATAGTTTTCAACTTTCAAACCTTACTTTCTTTGCAATTATTTCACCTGGATCTCAATATACATTGACACGTGTCTCCTACAGACCGATAACTATGATTTCTTTGGGTTTTTGGACTTCGGGTTTCTCAAATCCTATCCACTCACTTTCCCTCGAAGTGCGCAGATTTGGGTGGCACATCCTCCTGAATCAAACGACTGAGATTCACTTCGGGTCTTCACCTGAAGTCCATGGATTTGCGCCACTTGTCCTCCTTAATATGACAGCTATGATTTACTTTGGATCTTTACCCAGAGTCCACAGATTTATGCTTTGTGTTCTCTTGAATTGGACAGCTATGATTCTCTTCAGGTCTTTACTCGAAGTCCATGGATTGTTAGCGCGTGTCCTTCTGAATCATATGACTATGATTTATTTTGCCTTTCGGGCTTTGGGAGTTTCAACTATCAACTCTTACTCCCTCCGTAGGACTTCCACCCAGAGTTGATTATCTGTTGACACATAACTCCTTGGAGATCAATGGCTAGGATCCACTCTTCGGATATTTCTCTCTCTCATGATCTACAAACTCCCAAAGTTGAATATATTGTGCCACCTATCCCTTTCGATGATGGACGGTCCCTAATCACTTCGGAAGTTCGGCACTTTGGCAAGTCCGTTCTCCTGTGCAGACCAAGGGTTAAGGCCCGTGCACTTTACCTGGATTCGACGGATGTCGATCCCTCACATTCATATCTGATGGATGGGATATATCCTTCTCCTCGTTCATTCCTTCTTCATCCTAGACCCCAATCAGATGGTCCCAATCTCTTCCGGCAGTCGATCTGACAGTTGTTGTTGCTCCTCCTCCTTAGCTTCTTTTTTCTCTTGGACTTAGGATATTTTCTAAGTGTTCAAAGAATTTATTCTTTGAATCTTCTCCCATGAAACTGGTTGAAAGGGTCTCGACTCTGTTCTTCCTCCTGAGCTTTGACAATAAAGATTTTCCTCGACTTTGGTGCACACTTGCGCTCTGTGTGAAATCTTGCACTACTCCTCCTGAGCTTGTGAATATCGGAATAATTTCACTTATGTGCGCACTCCTTGCATTGTCTCTCTTGATATTTTTCTTACTCAAGTTCTAAGGTTTCTGTCCCTTTACTCCTTAAAGGAATTGTTACGCCTTCTCGACAACTTTTTCTCAATGCACACTTGCAGAGATTAATTCAACAACTCTATGGGTGTCTTCTTCTTGACACTCTTCTCCTTGAACTCGACAAAGAGTTCTCTTTGTGCATGCTCACACCTTCTCGATGCCCACCTGGAAGGCCTCTACAAAGTTCTGAGTGATTCTGTCTCTCTGTGCTTCTTATGCACAATTTATCCTCTAAGGTATTCAACAACCTAGAGGCTTCCCTTGAGTTGTTATCACTCTAGTGCACCCTCCTGAAACGTTCTTTTCTAACTCCATAGGGTTTGGATGCACACTCCTTGCGCTGGATACATAACCTCCAATGTTCTTTTGTGCACTCCTTTCAAAGCCTAAGAACCCAAAAAAATATTTCAAACTCAACAAATATAGAGAAATATATCTTCCTACTGCAGACAAAATATATCATACATCTACAACATACATAAACACACACAGATAACATTCATCAGATACACATAAACACACCGAAAGTTAATATGTAGGAAAAAATGCTTTCTTTCTATTAAGATGAATGTTCGATTAAATATGTGCAGGCTTGACTATAACAAAGTCTCATCTCTCTCAAGCTCCCTCAAAGAAATATTCTATATCCTATCTCCTCCTCTGAGGATTTCTCACTAACTTGCAGCTACCTCCTATTCAGTAACAATACTCCTCCAACAACCTCATTCATGCATACAATGCATCTACATATACAAGAAGGTTCCTAGGGTTCCCTCCGACTACCTATCTTCTTGAAATAAGATAACTACCCCTTAAGCACCATTACATTAAATTCTAGGAGTGAAACTCCCAAATCATTTTCTCCCAAGAGTTTTGATCTTCATCAGTTTTCAATTAGTAAAAAAAAAGATTTGTAGAAAAAAACCAACATTTAAGATTCTGAATTGATTCCAAGGTGCACTAAGGCATTGAGTTGTCTCTCCACGTGTGCTTGTTGACTATGATCTTGCATCACAACACTAGGGGTAATTTTCTTCCCCCTTATCCCCCGGAGCCGCAAAGGGGCCACACTCAAGAAACTAGAAACAATAGCACCAAAAAATTCCTCTCAAGGAAGAGTTTCCACTCTTTACACAAGTTTTGGAAACCCAACTCTCAACAAGTAAACTAGTTCAGAAAATTTTTGATAGCATAATAGTACTTTTCAAAAAGTCCCCCTGTCCCTTCCTCTCCATTTATTTTATAGAAAAATCCCAGTGACACATGTCCTCATGCACAATTAATTAATTTTTAATAATTTAATTAAATGATTATTCACCCACTACATGTGTCACACTCTCCCCAAGTTTCACATGTTAAATCCCTTTTTATTTTATTTATTTAGACAATTTCCCTCACATTCCCCAATGTGCTCCTATTTTTTCTCTTAGTTGTCCCTTAGTTCCCCAATCCCTCATTTAATTTGTGTCCCCTAACTAGATTTTAGTTTGAGTTGGATTAGGAGTCTTCTTTTAGTTAGGATTAGTGGTATATTGACTCAAGATGCTACTCTATGTGAACCACTTATTCTCTCATGTATTATTTTTTTATTTATTTAAAAATCCATTTATTTATTTTCATGCGCCACACATGTGCATCTACCCACTTTATTCTTATTTATTTATTTACTTAACTCACTAGTCTAATCCCTTTATTCCATTTTTATGTTTTAATTTAGTCAAGCATATGGACTTAGAGTCTTGTTATATTTCAATTTTAAAATTTAATAATTAATTAAATACTCTGTTTTAACGAGGTCTAACATTTATCCCATAGGTGTGTGGTCTAGTGGCCAAAGGATGTACTGTTAAGGTGTTCGTGTTGCTAAGCAAGTCATGAGTTCAAACCTCATCTTATCTGGAGTCCAGACTTGCGGGTGGTGTGGTTCTCCCATGGTAGCGAGATACCGTCATCGTTACTGATTCCCCTAGATACAAAAAAACAAAACAAAACAAGGTCTAACATTTTTATTATATTTTATAGGCCATCTATATTTTAATTGAATCAATTGTATTATGTGATGTTCCCTTCAAGACACACCTTTGTTCTCCAAGGGTGCCACTCACCTTTGACTAGTTTGGGATTTTGTCTAACACTTGGAGTCAACACTCCACTCATTTGACCTTGTGAGAGAATAAACGTTGTTTAAGGAATAACGATTATTCCTTATTGAGTGCCCCTTAGAATTCTTCATGACAGTCTATCTCAGTCTGTCCTCATGGCATCGTGGACCTCTCAGAAGGAGGTAATTGTTAACCATGGATTCAAGTCATGACAAGAGTGCTAGTAGGCTGTGATAGGGACATTGTCACACCTCTCCCTTGTCTATCTAGTTTATGTGCATGACCCCTTTACTCCTTGTGTGAGTCGTATTAGCAAGTGTCATCGAGCCTACATCTACTAACATGAACATTGTCAACAATCCATATATATAACATCCATATTTAAATCATCATATATACATGTAAATCAATACTCAAAACTCAAACCAAGTACAAGTCCACTCCTTGACTCAATCTGGAGTCCAAGGAAGTCCGTTGATGCCATCAACATCATCAACCTATCATGTATCAGACACACTCAAAGACACTCATCAGTAATACCTGTCAATATATGTACATCTAAAAATTTACATATAATCACAATGACATCCTAATATAACTTAAAATCAAAGCATAATTATAATGTACCATAACCGGATCACTTGTTCACAAGTGTCCTCAAATAATAAGTATAAACGTGCTCAGTGGAATTGGATGTTACATACACCTCCTCTTGTTTTAAACTTAATCCCAAAGTTTGTTCACTCTAAAATGAAAGAAATAAATGTATCTGACATAAATCTAAATATGCAATCTATCAAACAAATAAGGAAATTGTTGACGCATCTCATATGTGTTCTCTCATGTAGCTGAGTGTGGACTATAATTGTCTCACTGGAGCTTGAACTAATCTACTATTTGATGTTGTAGATGTCGAGTGCGATGGTCTTGATTGCGGATTGGCTACACCATGAGAGCACCCTCGTCCGAGACCTACAAAGAACTCAAGTCAATAACATGTGATGGATCTGAAATATAATGTCGCAAAAAAAATACATGAAATACATCGTGCATACGCCTCAAAGAATTCAGAAAGGCAGTTGGTAAGCCACATGTACTTTCCTTTCTACAACTTTGAAAGGTCCCACAAACCTAAGATATATTTTAGCACACTTTCCAAAATTGATCAAACTCTTATGCGGTTTCACTCATAAGAAAAAATTATCGCCAACCTCATAACTACGATCAATGCGATGCACATCAACATAACTCTTATGTTGATCTTTTTCTTCTTTAATACTTTGTCTTATCATTTTCATCTGTTCTTCCATTTCTTTAATCACTTTTGGTCCCACCAGGACCCTATCCTATATTCGATCCGAACTCAGAGGTGTTTGACATTGTCATCCATAAATAAAATCAAATGGTTCCATCTTTATAGAACTTTGATAATTGTTGTTGTACGCGAATTCTACCTATGGTAAGATTTCTTCCTAGCATTTATGTTGATCCATTACATACATACAAAACATATCCTATAAAATATTATTTTTCCGTTCAGTTTGACCCTCTGTCTTGGGGTGATATGTTGTGCTAAAATTCAATTATGTTCCCAAAGCCTCTTGGAAACTAGTCCAAAATCATTCAGTAAACATCGATCCTCGATTAGATATGATCTGTCTTGGTACACCGTGTAACCTCACAATATTGCTAACAAAAAATCTAGCTATGTATGGCGCCTGATACATTGCATGAATTGGAATAAAGTGTGCACTCTTCGTCAGAGTGTTGACAACTAAAAAAATTGAATCAAGTCTCGTCGTTAATGGCAATCCAACAATAAAATCCATTGAAATGACTTCCCATTTCAATTTAGGAATCACATGTGGTTGTAACAATATTGTTGGATGTCTATGTTCAACCTTTACTTTCTGACATTATAGACATATTTCCATGTAATTAAATATATCCTCTTTCATTCCTTTCTAGAATAATAAAGGTTTAAGGTCTTCCTTCATCTTTGTGACTCTAGGATGAGCCATGTATACAGCTCGATGAGCTTCGTTTAAAATCAAAATTATTAATTCGTTGTTAGGCGGTACATAATTTTTTTTTATACCTCAAAAATCCATCGTTGTCAAATGAATAAACTTCATACCTTGGTACCATCATGGTATCTTGTCTAGTATTATCTTTAACTTCCTTGTACTGATCATCGTCAATTTGCAAAGCTATAATATTTTCTCGAAGATTCATCTTAAGAGGTATTACTAAGAATATGTGTGGTCTCCTACTCAATGCATCTACTACTTTGTTCATTGTTCCTTTAATGTAGGTAATCTCAAAGTTGTATTCACTTAGTAGTTCTGACCAACACCTTTGTTCGCGTTCAAGTCACTCTTAGTAAAAATATGCTACAATCCACAATGATCAGTCTTTAATTCGAATTTTCTTCCAATAAGATAATGTATCCAAACTCTCAAGGAATAAATGATTGCTAATAACTCCAAATCATGTGTTGTGTAATTCTGTTCATTCCTTCTCAATTTCCTTGAAATGTGCATCTACCCACCTTTTTCTTATTTCTTTATTTACTTAACTCACTATTCTAATCCCTTTATTCCATTTTTATGTCTAAATATAGTCAAGCATCTAGACTTAGAATCTTGTTAGATTTCAAGTTTAAATTTTAATAATTACTTAAATACTCTGTTCTAACAAGGTTTAACATTTTAATTATATTTTCTAGGCCATCTAGATTTTTATTGACTCAATTTAGTTACATGACGTGCCCTTCAAGATGCACCTCCATTCTCCAAGGGTGCCACTCTCCTTTGAATAGTTTGGAATTTTTTCTGACACTTGGAGTCAACACTCCACTCGATCAACCTTGTGAGAGACTAAGGGTTGTCTAAGGAATAAGGATTATTCCTTATTGTGCACCCTTAGAATTCTTCATGAGCGACTGTCTCAGTCTGTCCTCACAACATCGTGGACCTCTCATACCAAGGTAATCGTTAACCATGCATTCAGGTCACGGTGGGAGTGCTAGTAGGTTGTGACAGGGACATTGCTACACCTCTAACTCATCTGTCTAGTTTTTGTGCATGTCCCATTTACTCCATATGTGAGTCATATTAGCAAGCGTCGTCGAGCCAACATTCATTGACAAGAACACTGTCAATAATCCATATACATAACATCCATATTGAAATCATCATATATACATGTAAATCAATACTCAAAACTCAAACCAAATACAAGTCCACTCCCTGACTCAATCTAAACTCCAAGGAAGTTTGTCGATGCCATCAACATCATCAACCTGTCATGTATCCTGCACACTCAGGGACACTCACCAATAATACTTGTCAATATATGTACATCTAAAAATTTACATATAATCATAATGACATCATAATATAACTCAAAATCAAATCATATTCATAATGTATCATAACCAGATCACTTGTTTGCAAGTGTCCTCAAATAATAAGTCAGTATAAATGTGCTCAGTGGAACTGAATGTTACAAGAAGCATCCAGAGATTTTGAAAATCTTAAGGAGGCTATGTGTACAACTGTTGTCCTAGCCACATCTAACTTGACAAAAACCTTTATTGTGGAATGTGATTCTTCAAGACATGGAATTTGTGCAATTTTAATGCAAGAGGGAAGGTCCATTGTGTTTGAAGGTAACCATCTTAAAGGAAATAACTTACTCAAGTCCATATATGAAAAGGAAATGTTGGCCATATTAAATGCAATTAAAAAATGGTGCCCTTATCTAATAGGAAGCTACATGAAGGTAAAAATAGATTATGATAATTTTAAGTACTTATTGGAGAAACAATTACCTTCATAAGAGAAACAAAAATGGGTTACAAATATGCTAGTTTGTGACTTTGAAACTATCTACAAAAAGGGAAAACAAAATATGGTGGCAGATGCACTTTCAAGGAAATAAGAAGACATAAAGGATTTACTATTTTCTATTTCCATTCCATAATATGGTTGGGTGGAAGAATAAAGGATATAGTGGAAGAAATATCAAAGATTATGAAATATCATTCAATAAATACAAGAGGACCCAAGTGTGTTAGTAAAATTTGTGTGGAATAATGATTTACAATGGCATCAAGATCACTTATATTTATGTAAGAATTCCCAACTCAAACATAAGGTCCTTTTGGAATTGGATAGTTCTCCTGTAGGAGGACACGAGGGTTCTTGAAAACTTACCACAATATCGATAAGGAATTGTTCTAGGAAGGTATTAAAAAATATGTTCAAAATTTTGTGATTGAATGTGTGGTTTTACAACAAAATAAGGGAGAGGTAATCAAGATGCTAGGTCTCCTACAACCATTAGATATACCAAGTCAACATTTGGAATATGTTTCAATGGATTTCATTACATGTCTACCCAAGTCCAAAGGAAAGAATGTCATCATGGTAGTAGTGGATTGAATCACAAAGTATGCCCATTTTTTCTCACTTTCTCATCCTTTTAAAGAAAGTACAATAGCCACAACATTCATGGAAACAATTCAGAAGCTACATGGAATCCCTAAGATCATTACATGTGATATAGATCCAATTTTCATTGGAAAATTTTGGACTAAATTATTTTCTTGTTTGGGTACTCAATTAGCTCATAGCTCCTCTCACCATCCTCAATCCGATGGGAAAATTGATATTGTGAATAAATGTCTAGAAGGGTATCTTATTTTCCTTACATATGATAAACAAACACAATGGGTCAAGTGGTTTCCCTTGGAAGAATGATAGTACAACACATCCTTCCATACTTCATAAAAAAAATCCCCATTTATGGAACTTTATGGATATCATCCTCCATCCATCACATTACCAGTGAAAGGGAAATGAAGGTTCATGTAGTGGAGGACCACATAGAGAACCAAAAAGAGGTTCCAAAACTATTGAAGGACAAGTTCGTTCCAACACAAAATAGGATGAAACAAAAAGGAGGTCAACATTGCAACAAAATGTCGCATTGGGTGATTGGGTATTTTTAGGCGACAACCATACAAACAAATGTCNTCACCCAAAAGCACACTCCCTGACTCAGTCCGGAGTCCAAGGGGGTTCTACCAATGCCTCTGCATCCTCAAGGTCAAAAACCCTGCACACTCAATAAAACTGAGTCAATAGCACCCATCCACATCAAGTAGTAACACATCATGTCATCTATCTATCACATCATAATAAAATATAAAGGTCTAACATAAAGAGGGTCCGGATCACTTGTGAGCAAGTGTCCTCAAATAATAAGTGTTCTCAGTGCGCCAGAGCAGGATGTTACACTTTCTATCCCCTCAATCCTATGTGACCGTTGATCTCACAATCTTAGGTGGAGCCTCTCGATCAACGGTTCAGATCTGCCTCATTTCCTTCCTTCTCTCTGGATCGTGTCCTCCTAGATCTCCATGATCTATTGACATGTGCCCCTTTCAAATCAACAGTTGTGATTTTCTTCACCAATTTGGGTTTTGGAGTTTTCAACTCTCAAACCTTACTTTCTCTGCAATGCTTTCACCTAAATATCATGATCTATTGGCATGTGTCTCCCACTGATCGATGAATGCGATTTATTTGGGTCTTCAAACTTCAGGTTTCTCAAATCTTACCCACTCACTGGCCCTTGAAGTGCATGGATTTCTGCTACATGACCTCCTGAATCAGATGGTTGAGATTCACTTCGGGTCTTCACCTGGATTCCATGGATTTGTTCCACATGTCCTCCTTAATATTACGACTATGATTTACTTCGGGTATTTACCCAGAGTCCACAGATTTATGTCGTGTATTCTCCTTAATCGGACGACTATGATTCGCTTTGGTTCTTACCCAGAGTCCATGGATTGTTGCCGCATGTCCTTCTGAATTGGATGACTACGATTGATTTCACCTTTCAGGCTTCGGGAGTTTCAACTCTCAACTCTTACTCCCTCTGCAGGACTTCCACCCTAAGTTGATGATCTTTTGACATGTAACCCCCTAGATATCAATGACCATGATCCACTCTTCAGAGATTTTCCTCTCTCTTGATCTACAAACTTCCAAAGTTGTAGATCTTGCACCACCTGTCCCTCTAGATGATGGACAGTCCCTAATCACTTCAGGACTTTGGAAAGTTTGTTGTCTTGTACACACCAAGGGGTAAGGCCCCTGCACTTTACCCGGATTCGATGGATTTTGATCCCTTACGCTCAGATCCGATGGATGAGATCTATCCTTCTCCTCATTCTTTCCTTCTTTGTCCTGGACCCCAATCGGACAATCCTGATCACTTCCTGCAGTCGATATGACGGTTGTTGTCGCTCCTCCTCCTGAGATTCTTTGTTCTCCCAGACTTATGAAACTTTCTAAGTGTTCAAATAATTTGGTCTTTGAATCTTCTCCTGCGAAACCAGTTGAAAGGGTCTTGACTCTGCTCTTCCTCCTGAGCTTTGACAATGAAGATTGTCCTTGACTTTGGCACACACTTACGCTCTACGTGAAAACTTGCACTATTCCTGCTAAGTTTGTGAATCTTGGAATAAGTTCACTTCTGCACACACTCCTTGCACTATCTCTCTTGAGGTTTTTCTTACTCAAGTTCTAAGGTTTCAGTCCCTTTACTCCTTAAAGGGATTCTTGTGCCTTCTCGACAACTTTTTCTCAATGCACATTAGCAAAGATTACAGAGTATTCAACAACTATGTGGGTGTATTCTTCTTGACACTCTTCTCCTTGAACTCAACTTAGAATTTTCTTTGTGCACGCTCACACCTGCTCGATGCCCGCTTGGAAGGCCTCTACAGATTTCTCAGTGACTCTGTCTCTCTATGCTTCTTCTACACATTTTCTCCTCTAAGATTTTCGACAATCTAGAGGCTTCCCTTGAGTTGTTATCACTTCGGTGTGCCCTCCTGGAACGTTCTTTTCTGACTTAATAGGGTCCATATGTGCATTCCTTGCACTGGCTACATAACCTCCAATGTTCTTTTGTGCACTCCTTGCATAGCCTAAGAACCCAGAACAATATTTCAAACTCAAAAAAGATAGAGAAATCTATCTTCCTACTACAGATGAAATCTATCATACATCTATAGCATACATAAACACACACAGATAACATTCATTAGATACACATAAACACACAAAAATTTCATATGTAGGAAAAACTGTTTTCTTTCACTTAAGAAGAATGTTCGATTACAATATGTGTAGGCTGAACTGTAACAGAGTCTCAACTCTCTCAAGATTCCTCAAATAACTATTCTATCTCCTATCTTCTCCTCTAGGGATTTCTCACTAACTTGCATTTACCTCCTATTCAGTAATAATACTCCTCCGGTAGCCTTATTCGGGCATACAATGCATCTACATATACAAGAAGGTTCCTAGGGTTCCCTCCAACTACCTATCTTCTCGAAAGAATATAACTACCCCTTAAGCACTTTTACATTAAATTCTAGGAGTGAAACTCCCAGATCATTCACTACCAAGAGTTTTGATCTTCTTCAGTTTTCAATCAGTAAAAAAAATGAATTGCAGAAAAATACCAGTGTTTAAAATTACGAATTGATTCCAAGGCACTAAGTTGTCTCTCCATGTGTGCTTGTTGAAGATACTCCTGCATCATACTGCACGGCTAGGAAAATCATGATATCCTACTCATGGTTCCCTTTGCTCTGCTATTGAGATCCTCCAGGGTCCCATACCTTCTCTTGGAGATGTCCATCTGCTCCTTTTTCTTTCTGCCTCTTCTTCCCTTCTACTTCTATAGGTTTTCTTCTGTCCCATACTTATCTAATGACTTCTTCTTGTGTTGCTTCCATCATCAATCTCTTTAGCTCCTCTATTTCTTTGTCCAACTCATCGACTAGCTGGATTTCCTCCTTCAGTCTTCTCTGTTGCATCTTCTCTCCATCAATTTCTAGCTTAACTTGTTGGATAAGATGCCTTTTCATCTTTACCCTTCCCTCCAGGGCCTCCATCTCTTCACGCAGATCAACAAGGTCCATGCTATATGTTGCTTCCTCCTCTATTGTAGGATCACATTTTATAGTTATCTCTTTCTCAATTTACTGGTTGAAATTTTTGAGCCATTCATTTGAATGCTCGTCTCCTTTTGTTGTAGATCCCAATTCTACAATTTCCTTATGTTCATCTCCTTGGCTAAAATTTTTGAGCAATTCCACTGAATGATATTCTTTCTCCATCCCTTGGGCACATTGAAATGTCCGATCTTTCTCCTCCTTACCAATCTGATCAATCTAACCCTTCATGTCATCTTCATCTCTTATGGCACTAGCTGGCCATTCTACTGCATATTTCAGTTCTGCAATCTCACCACTGAGTTTCTGCTCATTTTCCTCCTCTGACAGATTGACTTCTGTCATCTCCTCTTATGCTGGTTCAACTCCAACTTCCTCCAGATACTCTCTAGGATGGTATGCTCCTCCACCTATTTCTAACTTGACCTGTTAGATATGCCTACTCTGCATATTTACCCTTCTCTTTAGGGCTTCCAGTTCCTCATACAACTCAGCAAAATCTATGATGTCTTCTTCCTCTTTTGTTGTAGGATCCAATGCTGCAGTCATCTCTTGTTTAGCTCCCGAGATAAAAAATTTGAGAAATTATGGTGAATGCGCTTCTCTTGAAATCTGCATGACTGTCTCCTGACAACCATCTTCTAGTTCTGGATTGTCCAACCAATCCTCCAACATCTTTATCTTTTTCTTCCATTGAGTGAGAAATTCATTTGAATGCTCCTCTTTTTGTGCTGGGGAAGACATCGGTGTCTGCTCCTTTTCCTCCTCTTTGATAGTCTCTGATGGTTGTCTTTCCTCTGTTGCACCTACATCATAGACACAGTTAGCTTTAAAATCATTTGGCCCCATGGCCTCTTTCTTGGATTCATGTTTCACCACCTCCTCATGCGTAACAATTATACTATCTTCTACTTGACTATTTGGCAGGAATATTTGAATTCCCCCAATGATCATAATGCATTTATGATCCTCCTCCACCAACTCTCCTTACTGATATGAATTCTCAGTTGAGTTCATGAGACTTTCAGATAATCTCCTCTCTTCTTCCCTCCTGATAGTCTATGAGATCCACTGATCTCATCTCATTGCCCACCTGTCAATTTAAATTTCCATCACTGCCCTCCTGACAGTCTATGAGATCCTCAATTGATCTCATCTCATTTCCTCCCCTGGAAATATAAAATTTCATCTCTACTCTCCTGACAGTTTATGAGACCTTTAACTCATATCACCTCCTCTTCATCACTGAGGTTCCTCCCAATCTCTGGTTAACAGATGTGAATCAATTTATCCTCTATGTCACTGAGGTTTTCAACTTCCCTCAGCCACCTCCTCAACTCTTGTTGCTTCTTTCTAGCCAACAACTTTTGAACATGACATTTTACCTTCATGTTCAGAGTCCATTCATACCTCCAATGTACCTTTGTCTCTTGCTGCATCTTCAATGTCAGTTGTTCCATTATTTCTCTTATCTCAATGAGCTCCTTGTCAATTTATGCTTTACTTTTCTACTTGCAGTATGCTCCATGAACACACTTATGGCCTTCAATAGCCATCTTTTCTATCTTCAACCCTCATGCCTATCTACCATTTGTTGCACACCTCGCAACAATCTTTACAGAGCATCAATACTCTAGCTCTCTTCACCCGCTGTCTATAGGTGAACTTCAACTTCTGATACCATTTGATGTCATTAGATTATCTCTATTCACCTTTTCACCTTTTCCTACAATCTGCAAAAAAAATACATCTCTTAATACTACTTGATGTAGTCAGACTATCTCCTTCATCTCCTTTGCCTAAAATCTATAGACAAAAGAATGCTCTGATACCACTCGATGGTATCATAGTATCTCCTTTATCTCCTTCGCTTGAAATCTATAGACACAATCATGCTCTGATACCACTTGATGCAGAATCCCCTTCTCTCCTCAGGGATGCTCGACCTTATGATCAAGGATCTTCGATTCTCAGAGCCAAATACTCTCTAAAACCTTAATGTCTCACTTGTAATTAAACACAAGCCCTTTCAGTCTTTCAGTGCAGGTGCTATGGCACCTGTGACATCTCCCTTCAAACTGCTAAACTATCAGGGTTCATGCGCTAGCTCCTCTTTCGTTAGCCCTTTTCTGTATGTGACCTAGGGTTATGTCCTTGGGTAAACACACAATTGCGAGCATGGCCAAGAGTGGTTTGGGATAAACCCTCTTTTCTTCCCACAATTAACTATCAATCGCCACACGTCCCTTTTTCAATACTGTGGTTTCGATTGCGGCCCGCTCTCAAATTTTTAAAGTCTGAGTACCTTATGTCGTCACAATCTTGCATGACCATTGATCTCATGATCTCAGGTGGAGCCTCTCGATCAATGGTTCAGATCTGCCTCCTTTCCTTCCTTCTCTCTGGATCACGTCCTCCTAGATCTCTGCAATCTATTGACATGTTCCCCTTTCAAATCAATGGTCATGATTCACTTCGCTTATTCGACTTTCATAGTTTTCAACTTTCAAACCTTACTTTCTTTGCAATTATTTCACCTGGATCTCAATATACATTGACACGTGTCTCCTACAGACCGATAACTATGATTTCTTTGGGTTTTTGGACTTCGGGTTTCTCAAATCCTATCCACTCACTTTCCCTCGAAGTGCGCAGATTTGGGTGGCACATCCTCCTGAATCAAACGACTGAGATTCACTTCGGGTCTTCACCTGAAGTCCATGGATTTGCGCCACTTGTCCTCCTTAATATGACAGCTATGATTTACTTTGGATCTTTACCCAGAGTCCACAGATTTATGCTTTGTGTTCTCTTGAATTGGACAGCTATGATTCTCTTCAGGTCTTTACTCGAAGTCCATGGATTGTTAGCGCGTGTCCTTCTGAATCATATGACTATGATTTATTTTGCCTTTCGGGCTTTGGGAGTTTCAACTATCAACTCTTACTCCCTCCGTAGGACTTCCACCCAGAGTTGATTATCTGTTGACACATAACTCCTTGGAGATCAATGGCTAGGATCCACTCTTCGGATATTTCTCTCTCTCATGATCTACAAACTCCCAAAGTTGAATATATTGTGCCACCTATCCCTTTCGATGATGGACGGTCCCTAATCACTTCGGAAGTTCGGCACTTTGGCAAGTCCGTTCTCCTGTGCAGACCAAGGGTTAAGGCCCGTGCACTTTACCTGGATTCGACGGATGTCGATCCCTCACATTCATATCTGATGGATGGGATATATCCTTCTCCTCGTTCATTCCTTCTTCATCCTAGACCCCAATCAGATGGTCCCAATCTCTTCCGGCAGTCGATCTGACAGTTGTTGTTGCTCCTCCTCCTTAGCTTCTTTTTTCTCTTGGACTTAGGATATTTTCTAAGTGTTCAAAGAATTTATTCTTTGAATCTTCTCCCATGAAACTGGTTGAAAGGGTCTCGACTCTGTTCTTCCTCCTGAGCTTTGACAATAAAGATTTTCCTCGACTTTGGTGCACACTTGCGCTCTGTGTGAAATCTTGCACTACTCCTCCTGAGCTTGTGAATATCGGAATAATTTCACTTATGTGCGCACTCCTTGCATTGTCTCTCTTGATATTTTTCTTACTCAAGTTCTAAGGTTTCTGTCCCTTTACTCCTTAAAGGAATTGTTACGCCTTCTCGACAACTTTTTCTCAATGCACACTTGCAGAGATTAATTCAACAACTCTATGGGTGTCTTCTTCTTGACACTCTTCTCCTTGAACTCGACAAAGAGTTCTCTTTGTGCATGCTCACACCTTCTCGATGCCCACCTGGAAGGCCTCTACAAAGTTCTGAGTGATTCTGTCTCTCTGTGCTTCTTATGCACAATTTATCCTCTAAGGTATTCAACAACCTAGAGGCTTCCCTTGAGTTGTTATCACTCTAGTGCACCCTCCTGAAACGTTCTTTTCTAACTCCATAGGGTTTGGATGCACACTCCTTGCGCTGGATACATAACCTCCAATGTTCTTTTGTGCACTCCTTTCAAAGCCTAAGAACCCAAAAAAATATTTCAAACTCAACAAATATAGAGAAATATATCTTCCTACTGCAGACAAAATATATCATACATCTACAACATACATAAACACACACAGATAACATTCATCAGATACACATAAACACACCGAAAGTTAATATGTAGGAAAAAATGCTTTCTTTCTATTAAGATGAATGTTCGATTAAATATGTGCAGGCTTGACTATAACAAAGTCTCATCTCTCTCAAGCTCCCTCAAAGAAATATTCTATATCCTATCTCCTCCTCTGAGGATTTCTCACTAACTTGCAGCTACCTCCTATTCAGTAACAATACTCCTCCAACAACCTCATTCATGCATACAATGCATCTACATATACAAGAAGGTTCCTAGGGTTCCCTCCGACTACCTATCTTCTTGAAATAAGATAACTACCCCTTAAGCACCATTACATTAAATTCTAGGAGTGAAACTCCCAAATCATTTTCTCCCAAGAGTTTTGATCTTCATCAGTTTTCAATTAGTAAAAAAAAAGATTTGTAGAAAAAAACCAACATTTAAGATTCTGAATTGATTCCAAGGTGCACTAAGGCATTGAGTTGTCTCTCCACGTGTGCTTGTTGACTATGATCTTGCATCACAACACTAGGGGTAATTTTCTTCCCCCTTATCCCCCGGAGCCGCAAAGGGGCCACACTCAAGAAACTAGAAACAATAGCACCAAAAAATTCCTCTCAAGGAAGAGTTTCCACTCTTTACACAAGTTTTGGAAACCCAACTCTCAACAAGTAAACTAGTTCAGAAAATTTTTGATAGCATAATAGTACTTTTCAAAAAGTCCCCCTGTCCCTTCCTCTCCATTTATTTTATAGAAAAATCCCAGTGACACATGTCCTCATGCACAATTAATTAATTTTTAATAATTTAATTAAATGATTATTCACCCACTACATGTGTCACACTCTCCCCAAGTTTCACATGTTAAATCCCTTTTTATTTTATTTATTTAGACAATTTCCCTCACATTCCCCAATGTGCTCCTATTTTTTCTCTTAGTTGTCCCTTAGTTCCCCAATCCCTCATTTAATTTGTGTCCCCTAACTAGATTTTAGTTTTAGTTGGATTAGGAGTCTTCTTTTAGTTAGGATTAGTGGTATATTGACTCAAGATGCTACTCTATGTGAACCACTTATTCTCTCATGTATTATTTTTTTATTTATTTAAAAATCCATTTATTTATTTTCATGCGCCACACATGTGCATCTACCCACTTTATTCTTATTTATTTATTTACTTAACTCACTAGTCTAATCCCTTTATTCCATTTTTATGTTTTAATTTAGTCAAGCATATGGACTTAGAGTCTTGTTATATTTCAATTTTAAAATTTAATAATTAATTAAATACTCTGTTTTAACGAGGTCTAACATTTATCCCATAGGTGTGTGGTCTAGTGGCCAAAGGATGTACTGTTAAGGTGTTCGTGTTGCTAAGCAAGTCATGAGTTCAAACCTCATCTTATCTGGAGTCCAGACTTGCGGGTGGTGTGGTTCTCCCATGGTAGCGAGATACCGTCATCGTTACTGATTCCCCTAGATACAAAAAAACAAAACAAAACAAGGTCTAACATTTTTATTATATTTTATAGGCCATCTATATTTTAATTGAATCAATTGTATTATGTGATGTTCCCTTCAAGACACACCTTTGTTCTCCAAGGGTGCCACTCACCTTTGACTAGTTTGGGATTTTGTCTAACACTTGGAGTCAACACTCCACTCATTTGACCTTGTGAGAGAATAAACGTTGTTTAAGGAATAACGATTATTCCTTATTGAGTGCCCCTTAGAATTCTTCATGACAGTCTATCTCAGTCTGTCCTCATGGCATCGTGGACCTCTCAGAAGGAGGTAATTGTTAACCATGGATTCAAGTCATGACAAGAGTGCTAGTAGGCTGTGATAGGGACATTGTCACACCTCTCCCTTGTCTATCTAGTTTATGTGCATGACCCCTTTACTCCTTGTGTGAGTCGTATTAGCAAGTGTCATCGAGCCTACATCTACTAACATGAACATTGTCAACAATCCATATATATAACATCCATATTTAAATCATCATATATACATGTAAATCAATACTCAAAACTCAAACCAAGTACAAGTCCACTCCTTGACTCAATCTGGAGTCCAAGGAAGTCCGTTGATGCCATCAACATCATCAACCTATCATGTATCAGACACACTCAAAGACACTCATCAGTAATACCTGTCAATATATGTACATCTAAAAATTTACATATAATCACAATGACATCCTAATATAACTTAAAATCAAAGCATAATTATAATGTACCATAACCGGATCACTTGTTCACAAGTGTCCTCAAATAATAAGTATAAACGTGCTCAGTGGAATTGGATGTTACATACACCTCCTCTTGTTTTAAACTTAATCCCAAAGTTTGTTCACTCTAAAATGAAAGAAATAAATGTATCTGACATAAATCTAAATATGCAATCTATCAAACAAATAAGGAAATTGTTGACGCATCTCATATGTGTTCTCTCATGTAGCTGAGTGTGGACTATAATTGTCTCACTGGAGCTTGAACTAATCTACTATTTGATGTTGTAGATGTCGAGTGCGATGGTCTTGATTGCGGATTGGCTACACCATGAGAGCACCCTCGTCCGAGACCTACAAAGAACTCAAGTCAATAACATGTGATGGATCTGAAATATAATGTCGCAAAAAAAATACATGAAATACATCGTGCATACGCCTCAAAGAATTCAGAAAGGCAGTTGGTAAGCCACATGTACTTTCCTTTCTACAACTTTGAAAGGTCCCACAAACCTAAGATATATTTTAGCACACTTTCCAAAATTGATCAAACTCTTATGCGGTTTCACTCATAAGAAAAAATTATCGCCAACCTCATAACTACGATCAATGCGATGCACATCAACATAACTCTTATGTTGATCTTTTTCTTCTTTAATACTTTGTCTTATCATTTTCATCTGTTCTTCCATTTCTTTAATCACTTTTGGTCCCACCAGGACCCTATCCTATATTCGATCCGAACTCAGAGGTGTTTGACATTGTCATCCATAAATAAAATCAAATGGTTCCATCTTTATAGAACTTTGATAATTGTTGTTGTACGCGAATTCTACCTATGGTAAGATTTCTTCCTAGCATTTATGTTGATCCATTACATACATACAAAACATATCCTATAAAATATTATTTTTCCGTTCAGTTTGACCCTCTGTCTTGGGGTGATATGTTGTGCTAAAATTCAATTATGTTCCCAAAGCCTCTTGGAAACTAGTCCAAAATCATTCAGTAAACATCGATCCTCGATTAGATATGATCTGTCTTGGTACACCGTGTAACCTCACAATATTGCTAACAAAAAATCTAGCTATGTATGGCGCCTGATACATTGCATGAATTGGAATAAAGTGTGCACTCTTCGTCAGAGTGTTGACAACTAAAAAAATTGAATCAAGTCTCGTCGTTAATGGCAATCCAACAATAAAATCCATTGAAATGACTTCCCATTTCAATTTAGGAATCACATGTGGTTGTAACAATATTGTTGGATGTCTATGTTCAACCTTTACTTTCTGACATTATAGACATATTTCCATGTAATTAAATATATCCTCTTTCATTCCTTTCTAGAATAATAAAGGTTTAAGGTCTTCCTTCATCTTTGTGACTCTAGGATGAGCCATGTATACAGCTCGATGAGCTTCGTTTAAAATCAAAATTATTAATTCGTTGTTAGGCGGTACATAATTTTTTTTTATACCTCAAAAATCCATCGTTGTCAAATGAATAAACTTCATACCTTGGTACCATCATGGTATCTTGTCTAGTATTATCTTTAACTTCCTTGTACTGATCATCGTCAATTTGCAAAGCTATAATATTTTCTCGAAGATTCATCTTAAGAGGTATTACTAAGAATATGTGTGGTCTCCTACTCAATGCATCTACTACTTTGTTCATTGTTCCTTTAATGTAGGTAATCTCAAAGTTGTATTCACTTAGTAGTTCTGACCAACACCTTTGTTCGCGTTCAAGTCACTCTTAGTAAAAATATGCTACAATCCACAATGATCAGTCTTTAATTCGAATTTTCTTCCAATAAGATAATGTATCCAAACTCTCAAGGAATAAATGATTGCTAATAACTCCAAATCATGTGTTGTGTAATTCTGTTCATTCCTTCTCAATTTCCTTGAAATGTGCATCTACCCACCTTTTTCTTATTTCTTTATTTACTTAACTCACTATTCTAATCCCTTTATTCCATTTTTATGTCTAAATATAGTCAAGCATCTAGACTTAGAATCTTGTTAGATTTCAAGTTTAAATTTTAATAATTACTTAAATACTCTGTTCTAACAAGGTTTAACATTTTAATTATATTTTCTAGGCCATCTAGATTTTTATTGACTCAATTTAGTTACATGACGTGCCCTTCAAGATGCACCTCCATTCTCCAAGGGTGCCACTCTCCTTTGAATAGTTTGGAATTTTTTCTGACACTTGGAGTCAACACTCCACTCGATCAACCTTGTGAGAGACTAAGGGTTGTCTAAGGAATAAGGATTATTCCTTATTGTGCACCCTTAGAATTCTTCATGAGCGACTGTCTCAGTCTGTCCTCACAACATCGTGGACCTCTCATACCAAGGTAATCGTTAACCATGCATTCAGGTCACGGTGGGAGTGCTAGTAGGTTGTGACAGGGACATTGCTACACCTCTAACTCATCTGTCTAGTTTTTGTGCATGTCCCATTTACTCCATATGTGAGTCATATTAGCAAGCGTCGTCGAGCCAACATTCATTGACAAGAACACTGTCAATAATCCATATACATAACATCCATATTGAAATCATCATATATACATGTAAATCAATACTCAAAACTCAAACCAAATACAAGTCCACTCCCTGACTCAATCTAAACTCCAAGGAAGTTTGTCGATGCCATCAACATCATCAACCTGTCATGTATCCTGCACACTCAGGGACACTCACCAATAATACTTGTCAATATATGTACATCTAAAAATTTACATATAATCATAATGACATCATAATATAACTCAAAATCAAATCATATTCATAATGTATCATAACCAGATCACTTGTTTGCAAGTGTCCTCAAATAATAAGTCAGTATAAATGTGCTCAGTGGAACTGAATGTTACAAGAAGCATCCAGAGATTTTGAAAATCTTAAGGAGGCTATGTGTACAACTGTTGTCCTAGCCACATCTAACTTGACAAAAACCTTTATTGTGGAATGTGATTCTTCAAGACATGGAATTTGTGCAATTTTAATGCAAGAGGGAAGGTCCATTGTGTTTGAAGGTAACCATCTTAAAGGAAATAACTTACTCAAGTCCATATATGAAAAGGAAATGTTGGCCATATTAAATGCAATTAAAAAATGGTGCCCTTATCTAATAGGAAGCTACATGAAGGTAAAAATAGATTATGATAATTTTAAGTACTTATTGGAGAAACAATTACCTTCATAAGAGAAACAAAAATGGGTTACAAATATGCTAGTTTGTGACTTTGAAACTATCTACAAAAAGGGAAAACAAAATATGGTGGCAGATGCACTTTCAAGGAAATAAGAAGACATAAAGGATTTACTATTTTCTATTTCCATTCCATAATATGGTTGGGTGGAAGAATAAAGGATATAGTGGAAGAAATATCAAAGATTATGAAATATCATTCAATAAATACAAGAGGACCCAAGTGTGTTAGTAAAATTTGTGTGGAATAATGATTTACAATGGCATCAAGATCACTTATATTTATGTAAGAATTCCCAACTCAAACATAAGGTCCTTTTGGAATTGGATAGTTCTCCTGTAGGAGGACACGAGGGTTCTTGAAAACTTACCACAATATCGATAAGGAATTGTTCTAGGAAGGTATTAAAAAATATGTTCAAAATTTTGTGATTGAATGTGTGGTTTTACAACAAAATAAGGGAGAGGTAATCAAGATGCTAGGTCTCCTACAACCATTAGATATACCAAGTCAACATTTGGAATATGTTTCAATGGATTTCATTACATGTCTACCCAAGTCCAAAGGAAAGAATGTCATCATGGTAGTAGTGGATTGAATCACAAAGTATGCCCATTTTTTCTCACTTTCTCATCCTTTTAAAGAAAGTACAATAGCCACAACATTCATGGAAACAATTCAGAAGCTACATGGAATCCCTAAGATCATTACATGTGATATAGATCCAATTTTCATTGGAAAATTTTGGACTAAATTATTTTCTTGTTTGGGTACTCAATTAGCTCATAGCTCCTCTCACCATCCTCAATCCGATGGGAAAATTGATATTGTGAATAAATGTCTAGAAGGGTATCTTATTTTCCTTACATATGATAAACAAACACAATGGGTCAAGTGGTTTCCCTTGGAAGAATGATAGTACAACACATCCTTCCATACTTCATAAAAAAAATCCCCATTTATGGAACTTTATGGATATCATCCTCCATCCATCACATTACCAGTGAAAGGGAAATGAAGGTTCATGTAGTGGAGGACCACATAGAGAACCAAAAAGAGGTTCCAAAACTATTGAAGGACAAGTTCGTTCCAACACAAAATAGGATGAAACAAAAAGGAGGTCAACATTGCAACAAAATGTCGCATTGGGTGATTGGGTATTTTTAGGCGACAACCATACAAACAAATGTCYCTCAAGAAAAAAAATAATGACAATAAATTAACACCCAAGTACTATGGTCCCTATAAGGTGTTGAAGAGTATTGGAAGTATGGCTTACAAATTGGATTTACCTCCATATTCACTCGWACATCCAACCTTCTATGTTTCTTTCTTAAAGAAGGTAATCAATGACAATATCTCAATTCAAACTATTTTACTAAAGATTAMTGAAGAAATAAAAATCATACTTGAACTAGAAATAATCCTTGAAATAAGGGTTAAGAAACTATTAAATCGAGAAATTAATGAGTACCTCATTAAGTGGAAGAGCCTACCAATAGAATAAGAGACATGGGAAGATGAGTTATTTATGCAAAAACATATGCAACTAATCAACTGTTGCGGGAAACACTTGTTTGAAGGGGAGGGGCATGTTAAGCCCTTATAAAAATCTCCATGTTAAGAATAAAGCCCCATGTAAAGCCCTAGATATTAAGTTGTTGTATTTATATTGTTATATTAGTATTATCGTCTAGACCTTTTAATTGTAATTGTACCCTTGGTCTCCTATATATATACCAATGAGACCTAGTTCTAGGATAATATCATCTTGTCTTGTGCATTGAATATATTGTAAAAGGACGTTTTCCCCTCAAAGTGGATTATTCATTAACTATTTTTGGATTTTGGTTCATAAGAAATTCTATGCCACCTCATTATGGAAACATAGATGCATCCATATTTTTTGCATCAAGTGTTTTTATTGTAGAAAGTGCAACATCACATGCATCACCAAGAACTCATGACAGTCCAAGGAATTTATGGGAAACATTTAGGGAGGGTAGGGATTATAGGGGAGGGAACTCATCTCAAATGTCTCCACAAATTAGCATGCAAAATCCATACCTCATTTCTTGTTAGGGATGCAGGGGATCTCATTACCAGTATGAATACCCAAACTCATGATCTCACACCATGCATAGAGAAGGAAAGGCACTGATGGAAAATGTAGGTGGTAGCCACCAAATCTATGTAGTGGTTAATAACCACTAGGTTGAACATAAATCCACTATGGTGGATTTAAACATAAAATCTTTTTTGATCCTGGTGCAACATATAGTTTCATTTCTCCATATGCATTGGATAAATGTGGGTTAGCAACCTACAAAACACCAATTTTTAAATGGTTGAGAAGTGTTATAAGGTAAATAAAGTAATGTGACCTATCATTGAGGAGTTTTTTGTAGAACTAGTGGTGTGTAATATTAGGTTACAAGTGTAAATCACTTCCCTAGGGACTTATGATCTCATTATTGGTATGGACTAGCTAGAAGCTCATAAATCTTTGTTAAAAAATTTCATGAAAAGAGTGCTTTATTTAGATGATGAAGGAAGGAAAATTGAGATCCTGAGTATTAAGAGGAAGGTTTCTCTATGTTTCATCTCAACGATGAAAGTATAATGTTACCTGAGGCAAGGATGTTAGTTGTATGTACTAGAGATGGTTAGTGATGGAAATTGACCCTCTTTAGATTAGTATCTAATTTTATCAAAATTCAGGGATGCATTTCCTAAGGAGTTGTTAGGGTTACCTCCAAAAAGAGAACTTGAATACACTATCAAGCTAAAACCCAAACCATATCCAATCTCTAAGACACATTATATGATTATGGATCTAGAAATTCATGAATTACATATACAATTGAAATGACTATTGCAATTAGGGCTTATTAGGCATAGTGTTTTGCAATAAGGTGAACCAGTTATCTTTTCAAGAAGAAGAATATCTCCTTCTGATGTTTTATAGATTACAAATATTTTTAATAGAGCCATAGTGGATAATATGTGCCTGATACCTTAAGTAGATGATATCTTTGATCATATGAAAGGGATAACATTTTTCTCAAAAATAAATTTGCGATTAGGTTATCGTCAACTAAGGAATAAATAAGGTGACATTTCTAAGACCAAATTCTGTACATGGTTTAGGTATTACAGGTTTATAGTGGTGCCATTCAGTTTGACCAATGCATCAACTATATTCACAAATCTCATGAATAGTGTATTTTGAAATTTCGTGGACCACTTTGTCCATATATTTTTAGATGATATTTTCATCTATTCTATAAATGAAAAGGAACATGAGTACTTGTAGTAAGTGTTATCATGATTAGGAGAACACAAATTGTATGGAAATTTTTCTAAATGTACTATCTTGGTCATATTATTTTAGGGGAAGGAATTTCACTAGACCTTGAAAAGGTGAAGGCCATAATGGATTGGCTAGTGCCAAAAATGATCATGAGGTGTGAATGTTTATGGGGTTAGTTGAGTACTATTGAAGGTTTATGGCAGGGTTATTACATATTTTGAAACCCGTCACTACCTTGCAGTGCAAGGGAATCAAGTATGAGTGAACCAAGTAATGCAATGCTATATTCATGAGATTAAGAGATTACTAAACAGTGCATTAATCTTATGAGTGCCTGATATGGATAAATACTTCATAGTTTACATGGATTCCTTGGAGCAAGGGTTGGGTACTGTGTTAATGCAAGATAGTGGAGTAATAGCTTATGCATAAGGAAAGTTGAAACTTCATGATGATATATATGACATGCATGATTTAGAGTTGGTAGCAGTGATCCTAGTGATAAATATTTGGAGGAATTATCTTGTAGGATGAATCTTTTTTCTCAAAATTTAAAATGAAAGATTGAAGCATATCTTGATGCAAAGGAATATAAATTCCAGGTAGAGGTGATGGAGTGAATTTATGAGTGATTATGATTTTGGAATTTGGTACATCAAGGGAAAAGACAATGTAGTGGTCGATTCCTTGAGCAAAAGGTTGAGGATATTCTCCTTGGTGCCTTTTGAAGGTTGCATTGAGGGAGTGGGTGTTAGGAACACTTCTTGGAGATAGTTGGCATTTAAAGGCTTCATCAACACTTCAAAATGGGAGGTAGCTAAAACCTATATTCAAAGGGTATGCCATTGAGGTAAATGGATTGTAGTGATTTTAGGGGAGGATGTACATCCTTGAGGAGGATATACTCAAATAAATATTCTAAATGAATAGCATAGAACACTTTACTAGGTGCATCTTGGGGTGAAGAAGATGTATGTAGACATGGATAAACTTTTCTTTGGGTAGGAATGAAGCGCGATGTAGTCTAATTTGTTGCTAAAATCCATGAATATAAATAGTTAAAGGATAATATTCACCACCCAACAAGAATCTTATAGTAAAATGAAATTCCTATGTGCAAACTAGAATTCAAATGCCCTTTTGATTGTAGTTGATAAAATGACCAAACATTCTCATTTTATTCCAATAAAAGAAACTTATGATGTCATTGATGTGGAATGAACATTTATAAGTGAGATCATTCATATCCATGGTTTTACCAAGAAGATCATCTCAGATAGGTATTCTTGGATTACATACAGTGTTTTGACAAGTTTGTATTCAACATTGGGGACTCAATTGAAATTGAACACATCTTATCATCCTAAAATGGATGCAAAAATGGAAAGAGTTAATTAGGTGGTGGAATAAATTATTAAGATGTATGTTATTGATAACTAGACTCATTGGGAAAAATTACTTACTTTTAGTGGAGTTTGCTTACAATAATCGTTACCATAGCTAAATTGGGATGCCTCCTTATTAGTAGTTGTATGGAAGGCCATGCAATACACCATTGATTTGGGACATGCTCGAGGACTGAGTGATAGTAGGGATAGAATTTATTCAAAACATGGAAGAACATGCAATGTTGATTAATTGGGTTTGTTGTCATTGATGTCAACCCTTGAAGCAAGTCTGGTAGCAAGTTCTGGTAGCCCCAACAATATGATTAAGGGGCTTCAGTTTTATTGATGTATAATGGTACAAAGTTTAATATATTTTCAGGTAAGACTATTCTATATGGATAGTACATGTCATTCCATTTCTTGTGATATGTGGAACGTCACATAAATCCTCACGGATAGAGAGTTATAGCCTGGTGAAGTGGAGAAACCTCATGAGTTATCTAGAAGGTCAAAGAAGTCAAATTAATTATAGAAGCTCCAAGAATAAGTTAAATAGTAAAGTGGGTGAAACTAGTATTTAGTCATGGGTTAAGTTGTTGCAATAAGAAAATAATTAAAAATAATTTATTTACAACTAGAAGTGGAGAGTTTACTATTTTTAGCAAAGTGAGTTAGAAGTGGAGAAGTGGTAAGACTATTTTTGGATCATGTTGTCATTGATTTCAAAGGATTGATGTCAAAGGAACAATGTCTTGTCATATTATATTGATGAAGTATCTATTTTCACTGTTGTAAATGAATGGACGTCAAGTGAAGTCATTGATATATAGATGATGTCATGCATATATGAAGATGGATGCATAGATGGATGTGTTGTCATTGATATATGATACATAGATGGATGGATGCATTAATATGGATCAATGTGTTTTCATTGATATATGCTGCATATATAGATGGATGCATTAATGTATTGATCGTTGGATCATGTGGTCATGCATAGAATCATTGACAAAGGGACAATGTCATAGTGATATATTGTTATGGGTCATTCCATTTGGATTGATGTAAAAATAACTCATTATTGTCTTTCCATGGTTGATAGGAAGTAAAAATGGATGAACTCCAAAGTGGTCCCCTTATGGTGAAAGCCCTCACGAGAAGATGCTTTACGGTTGAGTTATCCTAGAAGTATGGTTAGATAATCCATGCTTAATTGTGGAACAATGAGATGACAATAAATGAATTTGTTAGTGAAACTATCCTATATGGATAGTGCTTGTCATGTCATTTTCGGTGGTATGTGGAACTTCACATAACTCCTCACGTTTTGAGAGTTATGGCCTTACAAAGTTGGAGGACCCTCATGTGTTGGCTAGAAGCCCCAAAAGGTCAAACAAGTCAAATTTCTTATAAAGAAGAAATTATTTAAATAATAAAGTGAAGTGGTGAATTCAAAGAGGATTATTTAAATAATAAATTTAATTGGGAAATTTCTAATTATGGAAAGTGGTTATAAGTGGGTTAACCCTCAAATAAGGAAAGGGGGTTAAGTGGACAAGTGGCCATGTGAACAAAGTGGCTAAGTGGACAAATGGTTATGTGGATAAAGTAGATATGTGGACAAAGTGGCCTAATGGATGCTTCTAAGGAAGCTACTTGGAGAGTATAAATAAGACACAAGGGTCTCTTGTAAAGATACCTCTCTTGAGCATATATTGAAGATCTATTATGAGGAAGAGAGTGATTGCAAGTTCGCATGAATGCATCAAAGTTTTCGTAAGTATGAGATATTGAAGGTGAAATTTTTGGAAGTTCAGAAACCGTAGTTTCTGAAGGAGCATGCGGGTTGCAGTGAGCCTAAGAACATACATACGCAAGATATAGTGAGGAAGGGTGCATACACACACATGATGTAGAATATCAGAGCACGTACAATTGAAGAAATTCATGGATACTTGAGTGTGAGATGGTGGCAAGTTTCTGAAGGATGAAGCAAGTTCCAGATCTGTATTCTATGAGCTCAAATCTTCCATAGAAGTTTTGGTATGGTTACATGTTTGTTTTGATGGATACTATTTATTATGGTATGGTGAAAGATTAAGGAATTCTTGGTATGGATGTCTTGATATGGTTTTATTGGTTCATTGACTGAGTGAGAAACACTCTTATGTTTCAGTACTGATATGGTTACCATAGTATACTAGTTACTTATACATGATTGAGTAACATTCATATTGTATGGTTGAGGAGCATGAGTAAGTTGTTGGAGAGAATAGATGTGTTGTGATTGGTTATGATACAGATTGGACAGTGAAGGGCAGAAGTGGATGTGACAGAGGATGCATAATATATGAGTTTTCATGGAGAGAGAAAACCCTAGATCTTAAGGAGGCACACGCAGGCTGCTATGAGCCAGAATGCATACATACACGGGCTACACTATTGGTAGGGCACGTACATACATGTGTTGCACTACTGACAAGTCACGTACCTATTGATAGATTGGTATCTATTGAGGATTGAATCCTCTTCTCAGTTGGTGATCAATTGTGTAAGATGACTCTTGCATTGCAGAGCTGGTACTCTTATGGAGTTGTAACACTATTCAGTTGTTGTTGATAAACCCAAGGATTGTAGTCCATAATAAAAAGAAAATTGTACATACATATTGTGCTCTTTGTGGTGATGGATTGTTGATGATATATGTTGTTGTTATTTGTTGCTGATATATGTTCACATACAACTGGTTATAAATGACAGTAATAAGTGATGAGTAAATGGTGATTTCTAGCTAAGGATTTTTTGTGAAGGGAAGTTTAAGAAGAGCCCTAGACTGATTCACCCCCCCTCTCAGCATGGTTGGTGTGTCCAACACATGACATGCTACTTCCAGTGATATGTGGAATGTCACATAAATCCTCATGGTTAGAGGGTTATGGCCTGGTGAAGTGGAGAACCTTCATGAGTTATCTAGAAGGTCAAAGAAGTCAAATTAATTTTAGAAGCTCCAAGAATAATTTGAATAGTCAAGTGGGTGAAATTAGGATTTAGTCATGGGTTAAGTTGTTGCAATAAGAAAATAATTAAAAATAATTTAGTTGCAACTAGAAGTGGAGAATTTAATATTTTTAGCAAAGTGAGTTAGAAGTGGACAAGTGGTTAGAAGTGGGTTATCCCTAAAAGAAGGAAAGTGGGTTAAGTTGGTTAGAAGGTAACCCCCTTGAGGAAGCTACATGGAAGTATAAATAAGAGAGAAATGATCTCCCATTAGAACCTATTGAATATCATTTAATATCTATTTTTTGAAAGGTTATTTCGACAAGTATTATTGATAGATAAAAGTGCAGTAGAAAAAGTGTGGCTAGAAAAGTGCAATAGAAAAAGTGTGACAGAAAAATCACATCAGGAAAAATGCGGCAAAAAAATATTGGTAGGAAAAGTGTGTCATAAAAAGTGTGAAAAAAAAATCATGGTAGGAAAAGTGTGGCAAAAAATTCATGGCAGAAAAACCACGATAGAAAAACCACCACAGAAAAAGTGCGATAGAAAAATCGTGGAAGAAAAATCGCAACAGTCAAATCACGACAACAAAATCTGTTGCAGCGTAACACTACATGAAGAAAAAAGGTTATGGTTTTCATATTATAGTGTTGAATTTATGAATATGGTTGAGGTTTTTCCTAGTCAATCTATTGGATGCCCTCTTGGAAGTTTAGGGCTTGTTGTAGAGTTTATATTATGTAGATCTAATGAAGTGTATTATTGGTTCATGTTTGGGGGATTTTGGTTGAGGTATGTTGCTGAATTTATTGATACAGATAGAGGTTGTATAACAATGAGGTTCTAACACATGGTTTGAGGTATAGACTTGTGGTATAGTGTTTGAGGTATATCTGATCATATCATATTGGTTGATGAGTATACAATGACAGATTTGACAGAACAGATTGTGATAGTGACATATTTAGTTTCTACATTTGGCACTTATATTTCAGGTTGGTTGGACGAGACAAGGATAGGAAGTTGTAGCCACCTTCCGATTGCAGCCAGAGAACATAAGGGGTTGTAGCCTCCTTCTAGTTGTATCTAAGGAATTGGGGAGTTGTAGCTTCCTTTGGGTTGTAGCCTCAAAATAGGGGGTCGGATCCTCCTTCCAGTTGTAGCTCGGAATCAAAGGAAGTTGGTTCTTCCAATGAATGTAATTCTTAAAGAAAAATAAATAAAAAGATTATGTGGTTTTCTCCCACATCGGGTTTCCATATAAAAAATATGTGTATGATTTTTCATTTGTTGATGGTTTATTTTCTCTGCACTTATTGGATGATAATGCTATATTTATCATAAATATAAATAACACTTGCATATTGTGGTTAAAAGGATTAAAAATCTCTATTACCAATTCACCCCCCTCTCAGTAATCCAACAATTGGTATTAGAGCAGGTTCCTTCAGAAATCAGTTTAACCACTGAAAGGTAGATCATGGAAAGCAATAGTATGTATAAAAATGGAATACCACAGTTTTATGGACATAAGTATGCATTCTAGAGAAAAAGGATGAAAACATATGTACAAGAACATGGATTTGAAGTTTGGAAATTAGTTGTAGATGGATATAAAGAACCAACAATTCCACCAACAAATGACAATAGAAAGAAACTCATTCTAAATAATTCAAAATAAAAAAATGCACTTCTGAATCATCTTTGTGATTCGGTATATACAAAATTTATACATTATATCTCCACTAAATATATTTGGGAAAAAATAAAAAATATTTATGAAGGATATTCAAAAGTCTAAGCAGAAAATATTCAAACTTATAGAGGTCAATTCGAATAACTAAAGATGAAGGAATATGATAATATTACAGCTTACTTCTTACGAGTTGATGAAACAATGAATGCAATCATAGGATTGGGAGAAGAAATTGAAGAATCTGTAGTTGCTCAAAAGGTACTAATATCTCTTCCCATGATATTTAATCCTAAGATATCAACACTAGAAGAAAGAGCATATCTAGACTCAATAAGCATGAATGAACTACATGGAATCTTCATAGCCTATGAAATGAGAAATGAACTGGAAAATCCACGTATAAAAGAAGAAACATTCAAAACATACAAAAAGGTCAAAGAAAAAGGGAAAAAAAAAACAAAAAGAATATAGTATCAACAGTGACATCTCTGTAGACGATGAAGAAGTGGACAACTTTGTCAAAATATTGAAAAAGGGAACCAACGAAAGATATAAATGTAAGCTTCCATTCATTTGTTTTAATTGTGATGGTATTGGTCATTTTTCTAACAAATGTACTCATAAGAAAAATAAAATAAATGATGAATATGATTCAAATAGAAAACAAACATATAAAGACAAAAGAACCAAAAAGAAAGTCTTCAATAAAATTTTCTGCACCAAAGAGGACAAATCCTCATCTGATGAAGATGAAATCAATGAAAGTGAGACAAAAATAGTTATATTCATGGAAATAGAAGATTCCGATAAAGAAGACACCGAAGAAGAATATCAAGAGGAATAAGTTTACTACCAAGAAGAATTGTTGAGTGTTATAGAAGTTATTAAAAGAGAAAAGAAGAAAAACAAGAAGCTCCACGCAGAACTAGACAAGAAACAAGACACTCAATAACTAGAGAAGATGATCATGGAATTGAAGTTTCAAATAGATCAAGATAAAAGAATTGAAGAAGCACTCAAAGAAAAGTCAGAAGAAAGAGACAAGATCATTGAAAATTTGAAAGAAAATATTGTCACATTGAGAAAGGGTATTCAAAAGAAAAATATGCAGAACAAATCAAAAGTTTTTTATGACATTATCAACAGTTAAAGGCCTAATCATGAAAAGTATGAACTTGGATACAATCATACATAAAAGGGATCAATCTCCAATACGACAGATCAAGAAACATATCCAAAAATCTATGAAAACAAAGTCAAGGGGATAGGAAGTTCTATAAGGAATATCACTGGGACACTCCTAAGTCGAGAAGATTCAGATTTCAGAATCAACGAAAGTTAGAAACAAAAAGGCCTCAGAAAGAAGAAGGATTCATAAGAATAAATACTTTCATAAGATCTTGAACTCCCAGGTATCAAAGTATGTTTTTTGGTTTATGATATGCATGCAATAATTTTGGACATAAAACTATAATTTGCAGAGACAATAGCAAGAACATAAAAAACTTTGAAATTCATACAAAAAATGGTTATCCAAGAAGGCCTAGTGAAACATAGAGAATAAGCTACAACATGTTTGAATCATTGAGCACTAAATTGGAATGCTACAAGTGAAACAACTTTGGACACATGGACAAATATTTTAGAATGACAATCCCTCCTAGAGAATCACAACATAATAAAAACAGTCACAGACATGAACCTCAGAAGAGAACATGGATAAGAGAGAATAATCAATATAGAAATGAAGAATGCACACTTTCTCTACAAGATAAGTATAAGAAACATTGCTGGTATGCTGACAGTGGTTGTGTTGGCAGCCAATTCAATTTTTTTTAATTGCCCTAAAAAGATGCCTACACCTAATTGTCTTCTAAACGACAAGTCATTGTCGCATTTTGCAACTAGACATTTGTTTCTTTTTTTGCGACAATTGCAATTTGGTTTCGATTCAGTTTTCACAA
>JZKD02S1497174.1:772064-799521 GCA_000966675.3 Picea glauca | reverse complement strand
AAAAATCAAAAGAGATCCTTGGCTGTCTTAGGGAAGAATATACATGAGTTTTGCAGGTTTTAATCAAATCTGTAGGTTGTTCATAGTGTACATTTGTGAATAAGAAATATTATAGCTGATAATTAGATAGTTGATTTGAGTTATTATAAGAGTAATTTGTAGTTTGTAGATGGAATAGTTAGAATAGTCTATATTTAGTATATTAGTTCCTTTTCTTTTCTTTATTAGTTTCTAGTTTCCTTTATTTTAGTTAGTTAGTTTAGTTTGTTTCATTAGTTGTATTTAATTTAGTTTCTTTTAGTTTGTTTTAGATAGTTTAATTTGTTTATTAGTTTAGTTAGATTACTTAGCTCAGATCAATTCTCTCTTTGGTTTTCTTAGAAGACCTTAGAGTGGCCAACGGAGCCGTTAAACTGGTCAGGGTGGTCCATTCCAAACGGCTTGGGTTATTTAGACAACCCCGGACCGGTTCCACTCTCCCAGTTGATGGACGGTCAATTTTGCCCGTCAACAGGTTGCTCAAAGCACATGATAGGTGATTAATACACGTTTCTAACATTGATATAGGAAAGAGATGGATCAGTCTCCTTTGGAAATGATGACTCAACTAGAATCATTGGAAAGGGAACAATCATAATTGGAAACAAGGATACCAAGGCAGAAAATGTTCTACTAGTGGAAGATATGAAACATAATATTCTAAGTGTAAGTCAAATTTGTGACCAAGGTCACAACCTTATGTTTGATTCTTAGAAATGTGAGATAAGAAAATCAGGTTCAGGAAAATTGGTTCCAACAACTATAAGAACTTCAAGCAACATATATGTATTAAGTGAAATTGGAAATGAAAGATGTTTTCTATGGAAGGAAGATGAATGTTTTCTATGGCACATAAGAATGGGTCACATAAACTTCGATAACCTCGTCAAAGTCAAAAAAAGGGAAGCAGTCATAGAAATTCCCCAGATTACAAAGCCAACTAACACTTTATGCAAGCATTGTCAACGAGGAAAGAAAACAAAGTCTAGGTTCAAATAAACAGAATACTCAATGAAAAGACCACTGGAAATTGTACATACCGATCTAGTTGGAACAACTAGAAAAAAGGGTTTAAAAGGTGAGAAATAGTTTATGTTATTGGTTGATGAGTATACAAGAATGACTACAGTTTGTTTTCTCACGAATAAGTCAAAAGCATTTGAAAACTTCAAGGTATACAAGGAAATTGTTGAAAATGAAATGGATTCAAAAATAAAATGCTTGAGATATGATAATGGAGGAGAGTTAACTTTGAAGGAATTTATGGATTTCTACAGCAAGCATGGTATAAAAATGAAGTTCTTCGTTGCTAGAACACCTCAACATAATGGGGTCATCGAAAGAAAGAACAAGATAGTACATGAAATGGCTCAAACAATGTTAATGGATTCCAAATTGCCAGACATTTTTTGGACACATGCAGTTCATACAACAATTCACATTTAAAATAGAGTAATTCTCAGTAACAACAATGATAAAAAAACCTTACTATTTATGGAAAGGAAGACCGGTAAATGTGAATCACTTCAAAGTCTTTGGAAGCAAATGCTACATCAAAAGAGAAGATGACAGAATGGGAAAGTTTGATTCTTGTGTAGACAAAGGCGTACTTGTTGGTTACTCAATTACAAGGAAAGAATACAAATGATACAATATAAGGATCAACAAAGTTGTGGAAATCATCAATGTAATGGTTGATGAGACAAGTGGACAAAAATTAAAGGAAGAAGAAAAAGAGTCAATGGAACATGTTTATGAAGAAGAAGAAAAGATTGAAGAAGTAGCAGAAGGCGAAGATGAAGAAGATCAAATAGAAGTAGAAGATTAAGAACAAAAAGTACCTCCAAAGACACCTAGAAAATTAATAAGGAATAATCATCCGTCAGATCAGATTATCATAAATAAAGATGCATGAGTTGATACTAGAAAAACAATTCATTTGCCAGAAAAACTACACCTAGCACTCTTATCTTCTACTGAGCCAAACAGTTTTGAAGAAGCCAACAAGGATGAATTTTGGATAAATTCCATGGATGAATAATTTGATCATATAAAGAATACTGACACATGGGAATTGCTTCCAAGACCAAGGTACAAGAATGTGATTGACACAAAATGGGTCTTCAAAAATAAATTGAATGAATATGGACAGGTTACCAGTAACAAAGCTAGATTGGTATGTAAAGGATAAGCACAGGTTGAAGGTATCAACTTTGAAGAGACATTTTCCCCAATTTACAGAATGGAAGAAATCATATTGATAGTAGCTTATGGATGTTCAAAGAATATTAAAGCGTATCATATGGACGTGAAATCAACTTTTCTGAATGGAGAACTAGAAGAAGAAGTCTACATTGAGAAACTAGAAGGATTTCAGCTATCAAAAAATGAAGATTATGTTTGTATATTAAATAAGTACTTTTGTGGTCTCAAACAGGCCCCTAGAGCATGGTATTCCAGACTAGACAAATACTTACAACAATAAGGGTTTGGGAAAAGAAATGCAAACAACAACCTCTACATCAAGGTAACTCAAGATAGTATTTTATTAATTGAAGTTTATTTTGATGATATTAGTTTTGGAAGTGATGATGACTGGATGAGACAAAAATTTGCAAAGGGTATGAAGAATGAATTTAAAATTTCATTACTTGGAGAACTATCCTTCTTTTTGGGTCTTCAGATATGTCAAAGAAACCAAGGAATTTGTATTTCTCAAACCAAGTATATCAAAGAAATGTTAAAGAGGTTTGAAATGGAAGATTGCAAACCAATCAGTACTCCTATGAAAAACAATTGTAAGTTAAGTAAATATGATGATTCAAAGTCTACAGATCAGAGGAAGTACATGTCAATGATTGGAATCTTTCTTTATGTGACAACATCTAGACCATATGTAATGTAGCCAGTTGGAGATGTGGAAAGATTTCAAGCAACAACAAAGGAATCACATGTTCTAGCAGTAAAGAGGATATTCAGATATCTCAAGGGTACACAAGATTTTGTATTATGGTATCCAAAAGGAAAGGATTTATCACTTATAGCCTACACAAATGCAAATTGGGCAGGTTGCATTGATGAATGACGAAGCACTAGTGGAGCAACGTTCTACTTGGGTGAGTGTTTGGTATCTTGGCTAAGAAAGAAACAGTCATCAATATCATTATCTATAGCCAAAGAAAAGTATATTGGAGCACCATGTTGTACACAATTTCTATGGATGAAACAAGCTTTGATAGATATACAGGTTGAGTATGATGAGCCCCTTCCAATATATTGTGATAATATAAGCACTGTCAGTATCTCAAAGAACCCATTGATGCACACCAAGATGAAGCACATTCCAATCAAGTATCACTTTCTACAGGAACAAGTTGTAGAGAAGAACATTTGAGTTGAATATGTTGGAACAAAAGAACAAGTGGGATATATCTTTACAAAGCTGCTTCTAAGGGGATCCTTTGAGTATTTTTGCTACAGAATCAAAGTAATTCATACTCCAAAATGAATACTTTTGAATTCTTATCTTATATGTCTTAGATTTACATAAGGAAGCACCATATAGAGGAAAATTCAGGTTGGGGGAGCAGTTTTAGGAAGATTTTAGTCAAGGGGAGAAACCCCAAGGACAATTCAGTTAGGGGGAGCAACCCCGAATGAGAAGTCACCATTTCCATTGATTTCAAAGGGAAAAATATTTATTAGATGCAAGATAGAGAGTTGGATGCTTGGAGAGAGAGAAAATAGGTATGGCTCTATGGGGAGCGACTGTCATAGGGGGAGAATGAGTGACATGAATTTAGTATTACATCAGAGTGTTTCCATCAATGCCAATGGGGGATATTTTTTATTAATTGGGTTGGATGTCATTGATGTCATTCCTTGAAGAAATTCTGGTAGCAAATTTTAGTAGCCCCAACAATATGATTAAGGGAATTCATTTTTATTGATGTATAATGGTATGAAGTTTAATATATTTGTAGGTAATACTATTCTATATGGATAGTACATGTCATGCCATTTCTGGTGATATGTGGAACGTCACATAACTCCTCATGGTTAGAGAATTATGTCCTAGTGAAGTGGAGAACCCTCATGAGTTATCTAGAAGGTCAAAGAAGTCAAATTAATTATAGAAGCTCCTAGAATAAGTTGACTAGTCAAGTGGGTGAAACTAGGATTTAGTCATGGGTTAGGTATAAATAAGAGGGAAAGGCTCTCCCATTAGAACCTATTGAATATCATTGATTATCTATTTTTTGAAAGGTTATTTGGGAAGGTATTATTGATAGAGAAAAGTGTGGAAGAAAAAGTGTGGCATAAAAGGTGCGGTAGAAAAAGTGCGACAAAAAAATTGTGGCAGAAAAAGTACGGTGGAAAAAGTGTGGAAAAAAATAGCGGTAGGAAAAGTGTGGCAGAAAAATCACGAAAAAAAAACCATAGAAAAAAAACCCCAACAGAAAAAGTGTGGCAGAAAAATCACGAAAGTAGAATCACGGTAGCATAACGCTACAAGAAAAAAAAAGGTATGGTTTTCATATGTGTAGTGTTGAATTTATGAATCTGGTTGAGGGTTTTCCATGTAAATCTATTGGATTCTCTCTTGGAATTTTAGGGCTTCTTGTAGAGTTATCTAAGGCATATCTACTGAAGTTTAGTATTGGTTCATGTTTGAGGGATTTTGGTTGAGGTATGTTGCTGAAGTTATTGGTACAGATAGAGGTTGTATAACAATGAGGTTCTAGCACATGGTTTGAGGTACAAACTTGTAGTATAGTGTTTGAGGTATATGTGATCAGATTAGATTGGTTGATTAGTATATAGTGACATATTTGATAGAACAGGTTGTGACAGTGACTTATTCGGTTTCTACATTTGGCTCTTATATTTCAGGGCAGTTGGATGGGGCAAGGATAGGTGGTTGTAGCCACCTTCCAGTTGTAGCTGGAGAACATAGGGGATTGTAGCTAGAGAATTAGGGAGTTGGAGATTCCCTTAGGTTGTAGCCTAAAAATAGGGGGTTGGAGCCTCCTTCCAGTTGTAGAGGAACTTCTTGGTGATATTGGTACATGGTACAGTACCTCTTCTAGTTGATGTATATGGTATGGTACATGTTTCAGTACATGGGTGATACATGATGTGGTACATGTTTGGTACATGGTTGATGCATGATATGGTACAATTTTGGTACATGTTTAATGCATGAAATGGTACATGTTTGATGAATATGATTGATTTGCATGATATGGTACATGGTTGATGCATGATATGGTAGTAGGTACATCTTTGATGTACATGGTGTGGTACATGTTCTAGTTGATGGTTGATGTACATGGTTTGGTGATGGTTTTGGTATCCATGTGAGTGGATAAGTTGGTTGATGATGGTATTTCAGTGATAGAGAGAATGAGAGAGAAAGTGATAGGTTGTATGATTGGTTGATCATAATATATAAGTTGGTTGATGTGACAATGGTACACACAGGTTGATGTGACAGTGACAGTGAAAGGGACAGGTTGTTTGATGTGACAATGATAGTGACAGTGATATTGATAGGTTGGTTGATGTATTGGTGGCATTGGAAATGATAGTGTTAGTGGAAGTGATAGTGAGTATACACTTATATTTTAGGGCGACATGATGGGACCAGGAAAGGGGATTGCAGCCTCCTTCTAGTTGGTGCCAAAGAACTCAGGGAGTTGGATCTTCCTTCAGGTTAGTGCCTATAAATCAGGAGATCGTAGGCTCCTTCCAGTTGGTGTTGAATAATTCATGGAGTTGTTTCTTCCTTTAGGCTTGTTCCTATAAATCAGAGGGTCATAGCCTCCTTTTGGTTGGTGTCAGAGAACTCAGAGAGTTGGTGCTTCCTTAAGATTGGTGCTTGTAAATCAGGGGGTTTGTGCCTCTGTCTAGTTGGTGTTGGAGAATTTGGAAGTTGTTGCTTCCTATGAATGTATTATTGATATATATAAGAAATAATTCCATGGTTTCTACGATTTGAGTTTCCACGTAAACTCTGGTGTATTGTGTATCTGATATGATATTGTTGAATGGTATTAATTTTGGTTATATGCTCATGATATATTGAATGCAATCATAAATGATATACTTCTAATAAAGTTGAAGATTATATATTGTGATTGAAAGTGGTAAAAAGTGTTAAATTTGGTAGCATCGATAGTCATTCTCCAATAAGAGGCCATATGGGCCACCCTGAGGCTAGCCAGGGAGATTTGGAGAATAAACTAGTCTTGTGAAGTATTGACGAAAGCCAGGGGGAATGTACAACCTCTGTGAGTCAAACCAAAAGTTAGGATGAACGAGATGCTATGTGAGTCTAATGCAAAAGTCAGGGGGAATGTACAACCTCTGTGAGCATAGATAGTCTAATGCAAAAGTAAGGGGGAATGTACAACCTCCATGAGCATAGACAGTCTAGTGCAAAATTAAGGGGGAATGTACAACCTCTGTGAGCATAAACAGACTAGTGCAAAATTTAGGGGGAACATACAACTTCTATGAGCCTAGTCAAACCTTATGAGCCATGAGAAAAAGTCAAGGCATATAGCAAAAGTTAGGTTGAATATAAAATTCCTATGAGCTAGAAACAAATGATATTCCTAATATTACAAATGATATAAATGTATTGATCTAGTGTGCTGGCACGTGTAACATTATCCACCATGAAGATAATTTTGAATTTCCTTGTAAATAGTCGAGTTGCAACTGAAGTCTTAATTCTAGTTCTATTTTAGAGCTAAAGTGTAATGTTGAGTTGCAACTTAAGTCTTAAGTCTAGTTCTATTTTAGAACTAAAGTGTAATGTTGAGTTGCAATTGAAGTCTTAAGTCTAGTTCTATTTTAGAATTAAAGTGTAATGTTGAGTTGTAACTGAAGTCTTAAGTCTAGTTCTATTTTAGAACTAAAGTGTAATGTTGAGTTGCAACTGAAGTCTCAAGTCTAGTTCTATTTTCGAAACTAAAGTGTAATGTTGAGTTGTAATTGAGGTCTCAAGTCTAGTTCTATTTTCGAACAAAAGTATACCAGTCTCAAGTGTAGTTCTATTTTCAAACTAAAGTATAATATTGAGTTGTAACTAGTCTGAAGTCTAGTTCTAAGTTCTAACTAAAGTATGAACCTGAGTTATGATTAACTCATGCAAACATGTTACTATTTTGATCCTCTCCTATTCTCCTCTTCAACCTATATAAGCAGAGGTCGACCCCTCTCTTCAACACAGTTTTGAGATGCAGGTTAAGAGTGAAGCAATAGAGGCACACATCAATGATAAAGAGGCAACATACCAAAGCAACATATCAGTGTTGCATATCAACAATAGAGACAACATATCAGAGGTGTATTTCACCAAGGTCTTTTAGGTCTTTGTTAGGTCAGAGTCATATTGGCAAGCTCTTTAAGAGCAGAACATTCATGGTGGATATTTGTAAGTGATCCTACATTATTAATGCAATAAAGGAATATCATTTGTTGGGGTTTTTCTCCCTGTACAAGGTTTCCCTAGGATATATGTGTTGTTGATGTGCATGCTTACTCATATACATATTTATTTCCATTTGATTACAATTTGGTTTTGTTGAAGTGTATTAAGTTGGAATCAAAGTGTTGAAGAAAATAAAAGAATTAATTCACATAAGAAATCACGCTCATAATTTAACATGGTATCATATCTTAGGGTGTGTTAAGCTTGTTGAATTGAAACAACAAGTACACACAGATCCAAGTGAGCTTGATTAAGTTTCCAGTGTGAGGTCCATGGCATCCTCCATTTCAGTTAGGGCTGAGGATAGCCTTGAAGGAGCTTCCAAATTTAATGTGTGGAAGCTACGGATAAAACATCTCTTCCAGGAGCATGATATTGAGAAGTATGTGACCACAGTGGTGGAGGAACCCAAGAATAATGTAGGAAGAGTGACCTTCAGGAAGATTTAAGCAACGACCAAGTGAATCATCTTTGACTCAGTTAAAGATATTATAATTCCTGCAATGACTTCGTTAATGACTACCAAGGACTGTATGGATACCTTGGGGAATCTGTATGAGAAACAGGCTCCAAGTCAGAAGAGGACACTTAAGCACAATCTTAAGTATTTGAATATGGATAAAGGTGAATTAGTGCCATCTTTCTATTCCAAGATAGACCAGATTAGATATCAACTTTTGGTCACAGGGGTGACAGTGGACGATGATGATTTAGTGCAGGCCATATTTGATGGTCTTCCTTCTTCACGGGAGACCTTCTTATCTAGTGTAAGTGGGAGAGAGATTCAACCCATGTTTGAGAGGTTATGGCATGATTTCCTCTAGGAGGAGAGTCACACAACTACCAAGAGTGAGCCAATGGAAGAAGAGCACTCAGATTTAGCATCAAGATTCAAGGGAAAGAAGAAAGACACTTTCCATAAATGCTCTCAGAGGAAGCCAAACACCAAAGGTACATTCAAAGAAAGGAATATTGATACATCTAAAATTAAATGATTTAGTTGTAATACGTTGGGTCATTTTTCTAAAGATTGTTGGTTTAGAAAGAAATATCCAAGGAAAGGGAAACATCATGCCTCAAATATTGAGGATGATGAATCCAAAAGAAATCAAAAAAGTCCTTCTAATGAGAAAGAAAATAGAAAAGAATATTACTTGGTTTCTGCCTTATCCATTTCAATTTTCACGGGGCCAAAAAATTGGTTAGTAGATAGTGGAGCATCAAAGCACATGATAGGGTACAAGGAGATCCTTTCAGATTTCAAGAAAAAATATTTTGTAGAGCAAGTTGATCCTAGGGATGACAAATGTTACAAGATAGAGGGATTAGGCTCTATCTCCCTTAGATTGGAATCTAGGGATAGACTTCATATTGATGAAGTATTATATATTCCAGGGCTCAAGAAGAATCTACTATCACTTGAAACCCTTGAGGACAAGGGATATTGGTGATGTTCAAGGACAGGAAGACACTACTATGGGATAAAGGTAGCCACTTAAGTACAACAGAACCCATTGAAACTTGCAGTGGAGGACTATACGTTGTGTCAGGAAAGTCAGTTCAAGAATTGGCTCATGATGTGACTAGCTCCAATGAGTTTTGGAACATAATACTTGGACATCTTCATTACAAAGCTCTTCTTAGATCTACAAAACATGGTATGTGGCATGCCCTCTATTTCTCTTAGTAAAAATGAAAATTGTAAGGGATGCATGCTAGGTAAAAATATAAAGAAAGAATTCCCTAGTAGTGACAATAGATCTTAGGACATCTTAGATCTGGTTCATTTTGATGTATGTGGTCCCATGTAATCTCCCTCACTTAGTGGTTGTTTGTATTATGTCATTTTTATTGATGATTACTCAAGAAAATGTTGGATATATTTCCTTAAAGCTAAAAGTGACACATTTGATAAATTCAAAGATTATAGAGCCTTTATTGAAAAGCAAACAGGGAAACACATCAAAATCCTTAGAACAGACAATGGAGGAGAGTTTGAATCTCTCTAGTTTGAGGATTTTTGCAAGTCAGCAGGAATCAAGAGACAATTGACCATGCCATATAGCTCTCAGGAAAATGGAGTTGCTGAGAGGAAAGATAGGACAATTTGTGAGGTAGCAAAAGAAATGATGTTTGACCAAGATCTGCCAAATTCTTTATGGGTAGAAGATACTTCCACTGCCATGTATATTCAGAATAGGTTTCCACGTTCTATCTTGAAGGAAAATACTCCTGAAGAGGTCTTCCCAGGGATCAAACCTAAAGTAGGGAATCTAAGGGTATTTGGGTGTCCTGTGTTTATTCATGTCCCTAAGGAAAAGAGGACAAAGATGGAACCCTCAGGCAAGAAAGGGGTTTTTATGGGGTACAATGAGAAATCCAAGTCTTACAGGATTTATGTACTAGGTCAAAGGAAAATAGAGGTAAGAAGAGATGTGACTTTCCATGATGAAGCTGCATTTAAGAAATCTAGAGAGCTTTATCTAGAATCAGAAGCAGTTCAACCAGCTTCACCCTCTTCTGAAAATGAAGAGTCAAATGATCAGAGGGAGGAACCTCATGAAGGGCCAAGTAATGAGCCCCTAGAACCTGTTGAAGTGTTAGAAAAAACTCTTGAAGAACCTCTAGGCAAAAGGAATCCATGGTGGCTTAAAGAAACAGTCTAGGAAGCAGAAATGATAATTGCTCCCAAAGGAACTTTCAGGGAAAGGAAGAGGCCTCATAGGTTTGGAGGCTATGTTTCACTGATGTGGAACATTAGTGATTCTGAACCTTATTCATTTGAAGAAGCAGATAAATTACAAGTATGGAAGGATTCCATGCTTGAGGAATAAAGGTCTCTTATAAAGAAAAAATTTTGGGACATTGTGCCGAGGCCAAAAGAAAAATCAATGGTTTGTTCCAAATGGATCTATAAGATCAAACATACAGCTAATGAATGTGTGGAAAAGTTCAAAGAAATATTTCTAGCCAGAGGCTTCAATTAGAAAGAAGGAATCAAATACGAAGAGACTTTTTCTCTTGTAGCTAGGTATGGTTCCATTCGAACTATTATTGCTTTAGCTCCCGTTCTTGGTTGGAAGCTACATCAGATGGATGTAAAAACAACATTCTTACATGGAAATATTGAACATGAGGTATTTGTAGAAATTGGAAGCTACATCAGATGGATGTAAAAAGAACATTCTTGAATGGAAAGATTGAACATGAGGTATTTGTAGAAAAAACATATGGTTTTATACTGTATAACAAAGGCACTCATGTACGCAAGCTAAGGAAGGCCTTGTATGGTCTTAAGCAGGTTCCCAGAGTTTGGTATGCCAAGATTGATGGCTTTCCTAAAAGCCTAGGATTTCATAAAAGTGATGTTGATGCAAATTTGTACTTCAAGGTAAGAGGTAACCAACATGTTATACTAATCTTGTATGTTGATGATATCTTTCTAATAGGAGATGAAGGGATAATAGTCTAGTGTTTAGTTTTTGTAATTTATGTCCACTATCACTATATCTACCCCATACTCTTTAAATATCTTCTTTTTGATCCTCTGTAATGCTAGATCCACCCATGGATTCTCACTTTCAAATGCAAAAGTCTTAATAAATTTTTGTTGCACTCCACCCCAACTCATAGTTTCTATGTGCAGTTCCTTCTCCTTGTACCAATTAGTAGGTATTCCATCTAATGTATGAATAAAGTAATGTGTCCATTCCCATAGTGGTACCAATCTCCAATTAGTGACACACTCATTTATGTGAGGTATTGGGTTCCCTCTTCCATCATACTTTTGTATAGATTTATCCTGCTGAATCCTACCAATCTTATGTGCATCAGTTGTGTACACTTATACCAGTCTCGAATTACGTTATTATGTGAACCCCACCATCATTCAGGTGTCTCCCCTAGTTCTATATCCAACACTAGTAATCTCTGACTATCCAAAACCTCTGATTCAAATTCTGTCAGAATGTTTTCTAGATTTTCCTCTTTAGTAAATATGGGAAATTGTCTTACTTCTATCCCAACCCATCTTACTACATGTGTAACTCTAGTGTACCTCCTAGTAGAGACTTCATGCAATCTTTGCTGCCAATTTTCTACTCCGGTCTCCAAATATGACATGTTGGAATTAATACTTCTCCAATTGAGTACTCCATCTACAACTGGATTCACATAGTCTTCCTCTCACAAAGTATTCCTATACAACTGGTTCACATCATCCTCTAGGACACTTCCAGGCAGAGGTTCCACATATCTTTCACAATTCGAGGGATCTAAGGGTGATACTACCCTAAATTTCCCACCTTCAAATATCATCTTTATAGTCTTTAAATTAATTATGTCCTGATTATCAAAGGCCCAATCAATTCCCAATAGTGATGGAAATGGTATAGACTCATCCACCATATCCATTACTTCAAAATATGTTGTGGTGCACACACCATCTAGATATACTATTGTATTCTTCAATCTTCCTATCAAAATAATTCTATGTTGGTTTTCTAGCTTCAATTTGATATTGGAATACCCTAGTGTAGGTTCTCCCATTGTTTCCCAAGTCTTCTTTGGAAAAATGTTTACATCTGATCCTAATTCTAGGATAACATTTCCCATGTTAAAGTCTCCTATATTTGCATTCAATCTAAACTCTCTACTAGTTCTTTTCTTCTTATGGACTTGATTAATATTCTTTGTTTATGTTCCTATCCCTTCTTCTATGCTATATTTATCAATCATACTTTTAAACAAATTCATGGCATTCTTATCAATAAGTAATTTAAAGCAAGATTCCAAGAAATTATTGAAGTTACTTACTTTCGTTGTTTTCTCTCCTTTGTAAGTATGATCCAAATATTGAGGCAAATAAAAAATATGAGTATCATACCTTTGTGCAGTATTCAATGTGGAGGCTTCGTTTTCCTTCAATAACTCCTTCTTTGCTTCCTTGAAAGTTTCCTTCTCCTTCTTTGCATCAAACTATTGTTGTGACTGAGTGTTCTTATGAATTGAGAAGTGAGATTTCCTCTTCTAATCATGTGCATTTTCTCCTGTCTTCACTCCTCCTCTAGTCACTATATTGATGTTCTTATCAAGATCCCTTATTTATGCAACAATCCAATGAGCATTATGGTTATTTAGGTTCATCTTCTTCTGGATCTTCGTCGTCAACTTCAGGCACTCTTCTGTCACGTGATCTACTGCGCAACAATACATACATGTTTTTTTTGGTTGAGGACAATCTATGGCATAATGTCATTGTTTTTGAAAATTATGGAAGATGATAGGCCCTCTACCTCTACCCATTCCTCCTCTTCCTCTACCTCTGAATCATCCTCTATTCCCTTCCAGATCCATATTTTGTTGATGATATTGTGGTTCCTAATTATACTATGGCGGTTGTTGAAACTATGGAAGTAATTGAAATTGTTGCACATTGCCAAAATGTGGCAAAATATGTCCTACCATCAACTTAGCCTGCATCCTCTATGCATCTAAGGTTCTATCCTTCATTAATTCTAGAGTTCTACAATTTTTGTCTTCATGTACCACTGATTTAAAAAAGTTACAGAAAGTACTCTTCGGTTCTATATTGTACTTCTACATCACAGGGAATTGATAAGGATCATTCCCATGTGTCTTGCCTATTTCACACCAAGGCCCCTGTTGGTGCAATTATATGCATAATATATTACCAAACATAAATTATCGACTGGGATTCGTAATCAACAGAGTTGTTACACTATATGTGTTGGTGACATATGGTTTACTATGTATGATGAGTATAGCATAAAGAATAAACATTCAATAACAAAATACTCTGTTTCACACCTTTCAAATAACACTCCACACATACAATTCAAAATCCAGAAAGAAAAATTGATCAACAAATGTATAACTCAAAATTATTGTTCAGGGGATGGATCTGCTCATTATAGGCTCATGAAAGATAGAGATGAGATATGATTATATCTCCTAGAACAACCACACAATCAATAATTAACATTATGGAAACCTAACTGAGATAAAAGAACTACTAGGAAGGGTGAAAACACTCCATTATAAGCACATGTAAGGTGAGATATGGAGGTCTTGATTGTGCATGTGTTTGCAAGGTGTAACCTAATTAATTCAGGAAGAAACTCTAGGTATGTTGAGATACTCCATTATAGGCTTGTGTAGGTTGAAATGTGGAGATCTTAATTATCCCTATATTTGAAAGATGGAAATGAACACTCAAGCATATGGTCTAACAAATGCATGGACTTCAAAGACTCTCTTATAGGAAAAAAGATTGTCCATTTACTGGCTTATGAAGGTGAAAGATAGATTATGATCTCATTTCCTGTAAAAACTCAATTAAATAATAACTTGCAAGCAATCACTATCTAATTTTGCACACTCCTTCAAACCAATGACATTCATAAAGTAAATCAATGCAACTTGACTATTATGAAAAGCTATTTCATTCCTACACAGGAAACATAGGTTTTAATGAGATGTTCCATTTGTTGGCTCATGTAATGTGAATAATGGACTCTTAAACTGTTCCTGTACTACCACACCTTGCAAGATAAAAGCTGAGATTAAAATGACACAATTCATAAATAAATGATCACACACAAAAATTTTAAATGTTTACGCACGCAAATTATAAATGATTATAAAGCTACCAATAGATTACTGCTCACAATTTTTGATACATCCACACTTATACTATATTGTAGCTCACAAATTACTCACATCAACCATTTACACTGAATCAAACTAGAAATTTAATTATACTAAGTACAAGATAATCAATTATTAGGTACAAAATCACACCACACATATACTTACAAAAATTAGATTCTTGTTGCAATTATAGTAAGCTTGCCAAGTTGGATCTGTGGTCCCTTGCTGATGCCAATGGGGCATCTTAGAGGGAAATCACAAAATAATAAACTTTAAATAACACATGGAGTCAATGAACTTAATTTCATATTAATTCTTCAACAAGTTTACAAAAATAATATGTTCAGAAATCCAATCTGTTGCATAACAATTCCTCTCCTTTAGCTTAGAGCCATAACTCAATTTATATACTTTTTGCATTACACATTTGGCTCTAGACAATCCAATCCATGAACAATCAAATAAATACCATTTTCCATAAATGGAGGTTGAGTACAACCATTAGCTAATCAAGGAAATGTGTTTTCCACAAATTTGGGCATGATCCTAGAATTCTGAAAAATTGCTCAATTTAGGAAAATTGGCTTCAAAGAACCTTTTGTATATTACAGGTAGTAGATGATTTTTCCAAACCATTTTGGGGTCTTCAATCTGGCTAGGTTCTAGACAAACCCATTTGGTTGTTTTGAAATATCATCTCCCATCCACACACAACGCGAGGCACAATATGGCACTTTAGAAATATCTTCTGCTAAAATTCTAGGAAAGTGTGTATTTTTAATAAATTCACCTCAAAGAACTTTATTTATTTCCAAAACCATGGTGAATATTTGAAAATATCCCACATTGTAATCAATAGGATATACTGGGAGAAAAACGCATATCCCATAATTTTGAGATTCATCTTTATCTACATGGAAATCGAGGAGAAAAGCTGGTACCAGAATCATGTAGGATGTTAGTACCGAACTAGCACAGTTGGTACCAGATGATAACAATTGGTACCAGAGGAGCACAATTCGTATCAGATGAGGTAAAATCATGTCATGAATGATTCTTAAATTAATCTAAGTAATTAGAAAACATTTAAAAATTAATTGTTCAATTCTAACCATTAATAAACCACATAATCATGACTAAATGAATATTACCTCATGTACATGTAAACGTAGTTAAAGTATGTAACAATGAGGATAAGAGGTAAATGGTTCATCCATATATGGAAAAATTGGTCAAGATATGGAACATGATAAGGCAATTGTAGGTGACAAAAAGGAGGCTCAACATTTCCTCCATGCCTTATCCATTACATGTCCTCATGCAACAATCTCAAAATTGGATCTCCAAAATATCAAAACTGATACTATCTCTATCATGACTGAATTTTGTTGATTTAAAAAATGTTGAAACTTGAGGCTTCACCCTTAATCTTCTTTTCTATTACTCTTGTATATTGTATCAGATGCAGAACTTTATTTGGCAAATACCTCTTCATGTTCATCTTGTAACCTTCGATTATGCTCCTTCAATTGTGCATTTTTGCTGTTGATATATATGTGTAAAAATTTATACTCCTCAATTTATTGCTTCAATTTTACCTGCAGATGGTAATATCATAGCTACTGCTATGGTGGCCTTTGTTACCTTCAACTTGATTTCTCCCAACGAAACATTTTCTCCATCGCAGCTCTGAGTAAATGCATGAGACATTCCATCATGGTGGCCCCTGAATTTTTTAGAAAGGTTGGTCCTTTCAAACTTCTCCTTGCATGACTAATACTCCTTGGTTTCTCTGTAAAATTGGAACATAGGTTCATGTCTATATACCCCCATTTCAGGATTAAAATAGGTCTCCAATGGATGTAGTGTAACAACAATTCTCAGGAAAAGGGATTAGTACCGGAACATGAAAACAAAAATAAGTAACAAGGGGCAGAATCAGAGTGACAAGATGGATGATTTTTGCTCATTCATGATGAAAACCACTTCACAAAGGAATTCAATGATAATATGATGGATGCATTGGTAATATTAGAAAACAAGAGTGGAATACACATGGAAGTTGCACTTAAAGAAATACTGATGGTGATATTGATAGCTTAAGATGGAAACTGTACATGAAAATAACCAAACATTTTAGCACATAATTTATATAATCCTTAATGGAAAGAATGTAATAACCAGCTCATACATCCATTACCTGAAGTTTTCTTTGTTAAACAAGGGAAATATCAAGTATAGAACAATTTGACCAAAATTACACCGCTAGTACTAGACCACAGGATTAGTACCGGACCACCACAGGCTTAGTACCAGAACACCACATAAAATTGTTTCTTCAGTACCATATGAAAATTTGATGAGGTATCTGAAGATGTATTCTGCAAATTGGAATTTCTAGGCTTCTCCTTGTGGATGGCATACTCTGAGTATCAAGCTATAAAATATGCTAGGAATTACTGCTGCTGCAGGAAGAAACATATGAATTTGTTCTGTTGAAGTATCATGCTGGAAAAACTACAATCAACACATTGATGTAGGAATGTTGAAATTGCAATGGAAGTGTCATAAAATGATTAGGTTCCAAGATCTGTAACAAGAAATAAAATGTAGTTGGGAAACCTCCTTTTGAGATGTAGATCCTCTTTATGAAACCAAACTAAGCACATCTTCTGTTCCCACTTCCATTTTATTGGAAAATAAACCTAACTACTACTAGTTATGGATACAATAGTTTGGAATTAACATTCAATTTCAATTTATATTAAAAAGAGCACTTAATTGATCATCCTTGTGAAATAGTGGTCTTAAAATAGATAGGTAAGGATAAATCACAAATGCATCTTTTTTTACAACTTAAGGAAAAAGAAGAAATTTGAAGAAATAGGTCATGAAGCACTCCCTTAAGTGTTATTTTCTGTTGACAAGGATGCCTTCTCCTCTTTTAAAATCCTTCGCGTATTATGTGTGCATTAATAGGATGGAGAGAATACTTTCTCATAAAATTCCAAACAAAATTACCATAACTTTTAGAAAGAAATCTACTATAGGAACAAAAGATCTTAAATTGATTTCTTTATTAGCTTTTGACAATCCCATTTGTGAAAAGTATGAAATATATGTTGCATTTCACTTATGTGCAACATTTATTTATTTATCTACTTATACTACTCTATTTGAACAAAAGAAAATGTCCTTCAAGTATAGGAATACTTCCAGTGAAGCCATGTGCGTAACAGGGTTAGAAATATATCGATACTCGGGTTTAAAAGATAAATTTTAATGCATGCTGGAGTATGAAGGACCAGCGGCTTTGATGATGAGATCAAAAAATAATTAAAAGTAAAAGAGTAGTGTGACATGATAACTAATTGGAACCATCTTTCAATAGGATCATGATATTCACGTTTCCCTTCTTTGTTTAGGTCACACAACATGTCCTCTTTTTCCATGCTATGAATAATATCCTCTTCAAGATGATTGGTCTTTAGAGTACATATAGGACCTACTAAGAGACATCCTAAGAACTCCTTAATATCAGGTTCCAATGGTTTCTCTCCATTTAATTCTATCCATGATTCTTTAGTCTCCTCAACAAATTGACAAGAGGAATCTGAAGGGACTTCTAAATATTCTTGTGGAGAGACAATTAAATTCTTGATTGTTGTCAAGATATGCTCTTCCTAAGAGGCAAACATCCTAGTTGTTGCTAGAATGTGAGAAAGTTGTTGGAGGAACTTTGTTCAAGCACTTGATCATATGTGAATTACTCTAGCTGGTTGACGATCCCTGTCTCACAACACAAATCAATACTCGAGGTTACAATACCCCAAAAATGATTTATTATCAAAGATATGAATTTTAAAACTAAGAAATTAAAAATATTTCAAAAATAAAACACACTTATCTTGAACTCCTTGTGTTACTGGGACCCTGTTGTCACAAGGTTATTTGTTTGCACAAGCTAGCCCATAATTAAAACACATTTTTTCATAAAAGAAGGAAAAACACACTTTCATTAAAATAAGAGAGGACAACCTAACTTTTGAGCAACCCCACCAAAGTGGATGCATGGGCTCTTCCCTCACTTCTTATTGTCTTCTCTCCACCCTTAGGTCATCCATAAAACCAATCCAAAACCATTAACACAATCTGATTCAAACACTGCCTATTACCATTTACAAATCCCCAACAATGGTGCCAAAATTTTGGTGCAATTATATGCATAATATATTACCAAACATAAATTGTCCACCGGGATTCATAATCAACAGAGTTGTTACACTATATGTGCCGAAAGAAGGTGGTTTACTATGTCTGATGAGTATATCATAAAGAATAAACATTCAATAACAAAATACTTTGTTTCACACCTTTCAAATAATACTGCACACATACAATTCAAAATCCAGAAAGAAAAATTGATCAACAAATGCATAACTCAAAATTCCTATTCAGGGGATGGATCTACTCATTATAGGATCATGAAAGATAGATATGGGATATGATTATATCTCCTGGAACAACCACATAATCAATCATTAACATTCTATAAACCTAACTGAGATAAAAGAACTACCAGGCAGCGTGCAAATACTCCATTATAAGCGCATGTAAGGTGAGAGATGGAGGTCTTGATTGCGCATGTGTTTGCAAGGTGTAACCTAATTAATTCGGGAAGAAACTCTAGGTATGTTGAGATAATCCATTATAGACTCATGTGTAACATCCCCAGCCACCCATGTCGAGGCATGCTACTCCATAGAACACTTTCATTTTCTCTACAGAACATACTGTAACATACCCAGCTATGCCACATAAATTTTTCCTACTGCATGCAATTAAAATATATACAAATAGAACTATTGCAGAAATATAATATAAAACATACAGAAAAATACATTTGTAAATGCATGGATTCACACTGAAATAATAGTAAACATATACACGTAGCATATACAGGAAATACCCATAAATATACAGAGATTTATAACCACACATAGGATAAACCCATAAAAATAAACACGTAAATAATAATGTAGCATGTAAATTTATACACAATTGACACTTATCTTGGTAAGAATATCACCAAATCCATGCATACCTTCCATGAACCTCCCAGCCTTAAACCACACTGCTCATCACTCTCAGCAGTGGTTCACCCCCAAGATGGGACTAAACTCCACCCGGGTAAAGGGATTCCTAACCAGGATAATGACTCAAAGACAACAGCAAACACTTCGTCATAGGTGCCAACTCAAACTAACAACCTACATTCCCTTATTCCCTACATGCTTGTCCCACCCTAGGAAGTGTGCCCCTTCTTTTCTCAATAGTCTTTCAGTTTTCCCACTTCATTTCTAGGCTTCATCAACAGGCTGGACAAGAAGTCTCATAGCCTTGTAGCTGCAATTTAACACCTTCAGGAAATCAAGTCCCAACAATTCTCTCACCCATAGAGGAATTTCTCATTGGCATGACAACTGGCCTCTTCAATATCCCATGAGCTTGACAACTCGTTTCTTCAGTCTAGCTCCCAAGCTAATCAACTACACAAACAAGTATGGCTATGGATACAGGTTCAGGTACAGTGACATGAAGGTACAAAATATAGCTCAATGAGTGTGTGAATGTTCCTGGTATGGTTGAATGGATGACTGAATGATGGCAAGAATGATGGAATGTATGATGGGAAATGGACTAAGTCCCCAAAATATGTATGCATGTCCCCAACTTGACACTTGTCATGTTGGGAGCTACTTTGGCCCACTTGTCCCCAACTTTGGAGCTTAGGATAAAATAATTATCCATACTTTATACTTTAAGAAATATTAATATAATATTCCTTTTTGGCTCAAGCTCCCTAGTTTAGCCCATTTTTCTTAACTTTTATCCTCCACCCTTTCCCTAACTAGTGGAGTTTAGTCCCCCATACTCTTTTATCGTGGTCGGTATGCACACAACAATGTATTTTATATTAATTATGAGATATATACAAAAATAGGTGCATTGGCCTTTAACATCTAGGCTCTCCGACCTAATCATCAAAAAANAGGTATCCAAGAATGTGCACACTTCATCATTTTATTGCGTAGTACATGCACGCACTATGCCATGAAAGGTGCATACAAAATGATATCAAACAACTCACCATCTTAAGTACATTTGCATTTACATTTACCATTGGGTTCAACCTAGGGATATTACATCATGTAGGTTGAAATATGGAGATCTTAATTATCCCTAGATTTGCAATATATAAATGAACACTCAAGCATATGGTCTAACAAATGCATGCACTTCAAAGACTTTCTTACAGGCAACAAGATTGTCCATTTACTAGCTTATGAAGGTGAAATATAGATTCTGATCTCATTTCCTGTAACAACTCAATTAAATAATAACTTGCAAGAAATCCCTATATAATTTTGCACACTTCTTCAAACCAATGACATTCAGAAAGTAAATCAATGCAACTTGACAATTATGAAAATTTATTTCATTCCTACACAGGAAACATAGGTTTTAATGAGATGTTCCATTTGTTGCCTCATGTAATGTGAAGAATGGACTACCACACCTTGAAAGATAAAAGATGAGATTAAAATGACACAATTCATAAATAAATGATCACAAACAAAAATCATAAATGTTCACACACAAATTATAAATGATTATAAAGCTACCACTAGATTATTGCTCACAGTTTTTGATACATCCACACTTATACTATATTGCAGCTCACAAATTACTCACATCAACCATTTCCATTGAATCAAACCAAAAATTGAATTATACTAAGTACAAGATAATCAATTGTTAGGTACATAATCACACCACACATATACTTACATGAATTAGATCCTCGTTGCAATTACAGTAAGCTTGCCAAGTTGGATCGGTGGGTCCTTGCCGATGCCAACGGGGAATCTTAGAGGGAACTCATAGAATAATAAAATTTAAAGAAAACATATATTAAATGAAATTAATTTCATATTAATTCTTTAACAAGTTTACAAAAATAATATGTTAAAAAATGCAATCTGTAGCATAGCAATTCCTCTCCTCTAGCTTAGAGTCATAACTCAATTTATATACTTTTTACAGTATAAATTTGGCTCTAAACAAGACAATCCATGAACAATCAAATCACAACCATTTTCCATCAATGGAGGTCGAGTAAAACCATTAGCTAATCAAGGAAATGCATTTTCCACAAATCTAGGCATGATCCTAGAATTCTGAAAAAAATCTCAATTTAGGCAAATTGGCCTCAAAGAACCTTTCGTATCTTCCAGGCAGTAGATTATTTTTCCAAACCATTTTTGGGTATTCAATAGGGATGGTTTATATACAAACCCATTTGGCTGTTTTGAAACATCATGTCCCATTCGCACACAAATCGAGGCACAATATGGGACTTTAAAAATATCTTCTGCTAAAATTCTGGCAAAATTTGTGTATTTTTAATAAATTCGCCTCAAAGAAATTTATTTATTTCCAAAACTATGGCGAATATTTGAAAACATTCCACATTTTACTCAATAGGATATACTGGGAGAAAAACCCATATACCATAATTTTGAGATTCATCTTTATCTGCATGGAAATCGTGGTGTAAATCTAGTACCAAAATCATGTAGGATGTTGGTACTGGACTAACACAGTTGATGCCAGATGAGAAAAATTGGTACCAGATGAGGTAAAATCATGTCATGAATGTTTATTAAATTAATCAAAGTAATTAGAAAGAATTTAAACATTAATTATTCAATTCTAACCATTAATAAACCACATAAATCATGACTAAATTAATATTACCTCATTTACATGTAAAAGTAGCTAAAGGATGTAACAATGAGGATAAGAGGTAAAGGGTTCATGCATCTATGGAAACATTGGTCAAGATCTGGGAGAAGATAAGGAAATTGGAGGTGACAAAAAGGAGGCTCAACATCCCTCCTGTAGAAAATGGATTTGGCAGCCCTACTCCAAGGTATTGTGCAAATGTTGGACACTAGTTCTTGTGATGTCCCTCTGATCTGTACAGAGTACACTATACTTCTTCCCTTTTCTCCCTACTTTTTTTTCTGGTTTAATTTCACTATCAGGTTCTTCAGGTCTTCCTTCAACTCCTCTATAGCTAGGTCTATCTGTTTATATTGATTCTCCTCTAACTGCATCTCTTCTTGTAGTGCTTATGCCTGGATTTAAAATTTCTGTTGTCTCAATGGATATTTGGAGTGTGGTAAAAAATAATTTATAAACAACTGTTTTTTTTGCATGTCATAAATGGGGTACTTCAGTTTAACTTTCAATGTCTTGAACTTCTTATTGATGTCCCATACAGACTCTCCTTGTTTTTGTCTAACCTCAATCATCTCATTCATAAATTGATCCTTTGATTTCAGCCTCTAAAACTTCGTGATCAGTTCCTGCTTGATATCTGCTATTGTTCTCATCGGACCCTGTGGATTTTTTACTGCTATATTCATATACCAATCTAGTGCACTATTTCGTAATGCTATTACTACTTGCACTACTTTTGCTTCCTCATTAGAGACTCGTTTTTCTTCCCATATTCACTCACACACGAATATGTGCTTCTCTGGGTCTTCTGATCCATCCCATTGAATCTCTAGTAATATTATCGTTGGATCTACACTTGTCATTGTTGAATGTGATGTGACTACTCCGTGTGGTAGTACTATCTATGTATTGTTGTTTGGACTTGAACTTCCACTATTGTTGCTACCGATACTTCCACTTGTACCACTACTTGTACTGCTGCTGGTACTTCCACTTGTACCCTCACTTCTATTATGATCTCCTAGATTCCTCTAACTATCAATCACTTGTTCTCTACACAACTCTTTCTTTGTTGATGTGTTAATTGTACACGGAGTTGTAGGTTCTACATTGATTCAGATCTAGACATGGGTATCTACTTCCTCATTGGATATCGATCCTCTAGTATTTATTTCATAAATGGTGCACAATATTTATTCAATGTGCTCCACAACATGAAGATCATCTACCTCTTCCTCGTCACTCTCCAAGCCTTCCCTCTTGGCTACTGCTCTTTTCTTCCTATTGAGATTATACTGGTAGGGTCTTCCACTATGCATCGTTCCTTCCTTCTACATAATTTCATGGATATCCTCTTAATCCATCATAATGGTATCTTTCTCTTTATTGCTCTCTATTCTATCCATTCCCCCCTACATCTTATACCTTCCTCGGTGTTTCCCCTAACTCCCTCATGCATGCAGGGTAGTTTAGTTGTTTGATTCCATAGTTAATACCCCTTTATCATGCAATAATATCTTGATTGAAGTGCACAACGACCTGATGTACCTTCCCCTTGGACCGTTAAGAAACTCATGTTCTACTACACTATAAGACTTCAATGTATCTACTGCAAACTCAGTGATATACCCCACTACAATGTTGTCTAGCCATAAATCTACTGCATGTGTGAATTTGTTATTCACCCTCTTCAACCACGCAATATTATCTTCTATCCACTCCACTGATCTAAATCTATTTGTCAGATGGGAATATTTCAACCGTGTTATCCACTCCCGCAATAGCGCGGGAAACTCACTAAAGAAACTCTAGTGTATTTTGCTAAATACGTATCTCTCCAAGTACTATCTTAGATTAAACCTAGGGCTTATATTATCTTTGTGGGAAAAATCAAGTTTCTGAACTATCAACCATCTTTCAATCTCCTCTTTCTTGGGATTCCAACCTACAAGAATTCCCTTTCTTAAGCCTTGCACTATACTATGATACATCCCTCCTGATCTAATATTCCGAGTTCCAACTGACAACAGAACCATTGTTGGTTTCTTTGGTCTGACTCGGGTTATAAATATAGGATTACCAACAACCCTTTGACCATCGTCCTTTCTAGATACCATAAGGAAACACAGTGCACAAAGTGCACCGTACAGTCTCACCCGAGATGGCTTCTATGGGTGGCTGCAAGAATCAGGTGTTTGCAACCATGGGGTGGGATGTGTTTCTCTTAGGGGCATCAAATCTATTCACCTGTTAACTCTCAAATACCCATATATTATGCTGACTCTAAATCTTACTAGTGACACATCATATAACCAACAGACTTCATTAAACATTACAACAACATATACCAAATAACATATATTCATCTACTGCAACATAAGATTTATATCTGACTACTACTATGACATTCATCCATTTAGTGTTGTTCTACAGAGTTCATCAGTTCATCCTTAGTGCATGGTATTATTTTCCTTACTATTATAACAAGTTCATCATAAAACTTATTAACTCAAATCTAACTATAAGCAATGAAAACATTCATACAAATGACACAGATATATAGTGGTTCACCCCCTCTTGGGCTATGTCCACAAAGATTTGTCGCTTTGGTTCTTTATTCATATTCATTCAAAATCTAGTGTTGTGCACTGTATACTTCCGCTGCCATTACAACCGATCTCCACAGATCGTGATAGTAAAAACTTAGGACTTCCTCTCCAATAGTTCTATCTTCCTCACATGCACTCTCTATCCGACTCAGAAGACCAACAATAATAAAAAACAACCCTTTCATATTCCTAATACATTCTAATTATACAAAAGAATGGGACAAATCCCTTACAAAAAACCTAAACCTAAGTGGGTTAGGTTTGTCCAATTTTCCCTTGACATAATCTCGGCTAGTCGACGATCCAACTATTCTCCAAGTTGGCACTTGTCCACTTTCCAACTGCTCCACAACATTTTGTCCACTTTGTAACTACTTTTCTCGATGATGTTTTTCCTCTTTTTCCAGTGCACTTCCCTATTTTTTGAAGCTTCTTTGATTTCTTCCCAAAATTGGCCTACACCAACAACTGGTAATCTGACTTGGAGTCGACTGTAACAAAATCCTGATATTCACGATATTTGTAGTCAATGATCTATATGGATCTGTAACCATTTTTTGGTTCCATGAATTTAGGGTTTTTCATGTTGTAAAGCCTATATAGAGGCTTGTTGTAAGTTTGTAAAGACAAATAATCAATGAAACGTAAGATAGCCAATATTTAGAGAAATATTTAGATGTAGGTTGTTGGTCATGCAGATGTAAGATAGATTGGCAACAAAGTTTTTCTTGCACAAGAAAGAGGGTATGATGTCTATTGTGCCTTAGGTGTGGACCAAGGCTAGACATGTAACTTTTTATTCAGATTGAATAAGACAAGAGGAGAGAATAATTCTCAAGGAATGTTGGTTTACTTGGTTTGGGTTTCCAGGGTAAAATCTCTATGTATTGTGTGATTTCTTTATCATTTACGTTCTTGATTAAATTCTTCTTCTCTTATGCTAGGTTTAGTGTGGAAGTGTGTCTCATTTCCTGACATGTTATTGTCGACTCCATAGAGGATTTGATTTAAAATTATTTATAGGAATCACCTAAAAACTTGAATCAAATCCCTCCCACACCTCTTGGTACTACTCCTCCCGGTTCGGAAAACAATTTTGACAGTGAACACTCAGGATCTAATTTCAAAAATAACATGGGTGAAAATTGAAATCTAAGACAAGTTATTCTTCTATGGATGTCCCAAGGTTCTATAAAATGAGATTAACTGTTGCATGACTTACCCAGACGTCCAGAAAGAATTTTCCTAAGATTTGACTCAAACAAATCAAGCTCGCCATAATATCATGTAAATAATTTCTCTTTGGCTACCCATCTCCTTAACTTTCATTATGAATATGTGGTTTGTGGACTATTTCCTTACACCTTTGAAAACAAATCTTCCACTTGGTATTTTAACCTTCCAGCTAGATTTATAACCACCTGGGATGACATTGAAAAATCCTTCATTGGAAAATTTGGGGAAGAGAAAACTCCCATAGATTTATACAAAGAATTAGGGGCCCTAAAAATGGAAAATAAAGAAAAAGTAAAGGAATTTAATCAATGCTTCACCACAGTTCTAAATATTGATTATTTTCTAACAACCCTTGGTATCCTCTGATACCATAATGATATTCCTGTGCCCAACACCTGACAATTATCTCAAAATAAAATCACTTTATCTACCAAAATCATAGTTGAGTAATCAACTAAAAATGCAATAGAAGCATAAACTAGGAAACCAAAAAATCTCACACATAGACACCAATATTTTGGGTAAACTACCCCTAAGAAAACCCAAAGGGAAAACTAGTTCCAATATGATTTTATTAAGGTCAAATCAGGGCTCCCATAACAGGGAAAATGGCTAACAAAGAGAATCTATATTGTAGACAAACATGGTAATTCATGTGTTGATGTACAATCTTGTACCAACACGTTTCTCAAGGTGTACACAGTTGTCCTTCACCAAACCTACATACGTATGTGGTTGCTTCCATTGAGACCCGCATACACATAAATAAAAACTGTATGAAAACTTTCGTATGAAGCACCGCTTTTGTAACACCATGTTTCCCCCAGTTTGTAAAAATAACTATACTAGCCAAGAGCTATAATGATCCCAAGCCATTATGTAAGGATCATCACTGTTTTGGTGTCTTTTTAAAACTTTTTCTGAGTGAGGTTTTTCGTCAAACACTTTGATGATCTACCTTTTAGATGTGTTTATATGTGTGTATGCAGCAAATAACAGAAAGAGATAACCATGGAAAATACCTCAATCATATGCAATAAGATAGACAAGCCAAAAAATCTCAATTCTTCTTTATTCATAAAATAGAGAAACCTGTTACAATGAAGATGTCGATCTGGAATGCTCAACAGATGGCCAAGAAGATAGACAATAGATAAGAGCTACTAAAAAATTCTCCCGCTAATACAAAAGATTCCTCCAAAGGATCAATGAGAAATGAAGATCAATACAAGCAGATCTGAATGCCAAACTCTCCAACTAAAGAATGCCATGCTCCAATAGAAGGATGAAACCCTCAATAACTCGGCCCTGCTGCCAAAAGTGTCCAATCACCCTAATAAATAAGCCAACTGATAGATCGGGTGATGGTAAGAATAACCCAAGTGACTGAATCTCGAAGATCCCTCTCAATCTCTGTAGATCTGAAATCCCCCACAGAATGTTGCACCCCACTAGATGACTGAAACCCTAGCTAATTCGGCCCTGCTACCAAAAGTGTCCAATCACCCTAATAAATATGCCAACTGATATATCGGGTGATGGTAAGAACAACCCAGGTGACCGAATCTCCAATATCCCTCTCAATCTCTGT
>JZKD02S1497174.1:682007-694933 GCA_000966675.3 Picea glauca | reverse complement strand
GACAATAATAAGTCATATTTACATCAAACACTATTGGGTCCATTTTCCAAAACTTTGTGCTATGGGTCTTTCTTCAAGGGTTGACATCAATGACAACCAACCTTAATCAACAGATGCAACTATGCATAGCCAGAACAAAGGTTCTGACTCTCTTGCCATCAATTCTAAGATCGAGGATCGTGCTAGGACCATCAACAGAGGAGGAGGTAGAGACCCACTCGAAGAATTCAATGACCAGTGTAATTCCATTGCAGACATGAGCACCTAGAGACACAACCCCTTCATTCGCTGACCTGGTACAGTGGCCAACGATGCAATTATTTGGACTGATCAAAGTGTCAACTGATCAATTAGATCAAAGGCTCCAGCAATCTAAGAGATCTGTCGAGGTCGCAAGGGAGGAATCACTCCTTGCGCAAGATTGTAGAACACAAGAAGTGCACTAAAACATCCAAGTTAAGCATAGACTGGAAAGAGTGCAGGAAAGACTTGATGAAGCTTGGATGAAGATTCAGAAGGTTGCACCCAAAATTCCTAAAGCCAACGACATAGGAAAGATAGAGAATCAAATTGAGCTTCTCCAAGGAGAATGGACAAGACTTGCCACTCGCACTGAGAATATGGAAGTATAGTTGTGATGGACTCAACAAGAAACAAAGAAAAAACCTCAGAAGTTGCAAGAGTAGATGTAGAAGATGGTACTGGAAGGAAAAAATGCTCGAGCAACGCTACACAAGTACACAACATAATGCATAAATATCTTCAGGGAAGTCAGTGATCATATGGGCATCATCACTAGATGCAACTAGATCTTGGAGGAGGTGCACACCAATATCCAAGAATTGAATGAAGAAGTTGCGGTCACAATGGATCCGATGGAGCAACAATAGAAGTTCAACCAAATCCAACAGGCGGACAATGAATTGAATTTCCTCTTTGAGGCACAGTCCATAGCAAAGAAAGAGTTATGCAACTTCCAAACTTTCATTCAGACAATATACATGCATATGCATCAAGTTGATGCCACAAAGGATTTCGAGTGGAACTTGTTGGTTGTGTCCAAGCCAAAGGGGTGTAGCACAAAGGCGACCCAAAACTTTTTTGCAGAGGCATCACTCCTTGACAAGAAGTGGCAGGATAAGGTTGGAAACATTCAAGGAGTGAGGGAGCAAGCCTTAGAGTTGGTCCCAGAGTTGGGCCCTTCATTTGAAGAGTCCAAAGAAGAGAAAGAACAAAAAAAAGAACAAAAGGAAGAAGAAAAGGAGGAAAAGGGAAAATAATAGATGCTCCTGGAATCTCTAAAAGAACCAAGCACTTCACTTGAGGACGAGTCAAGGGTTGTGGTCGGAGCTTGTTGGGTTATTATCTTTTGGGATAAGAAATCACATAAGTTTTTGTTGAGCACGAGTTTCACAAGCTTAAGAAGAACTTGGACAACAGAGGAAGAAAGAGAAATAGAAATCAGTTGCGAAAGACATCGCAACAATAGCTAAGAAAAAACGATTGCAACAGAACAAGAAAGAGTGCAAGACGAGAAGGAAGACACAACCTAGCTTATATATAGGGATGAACATGATTGTAAAAGGGTTATCTATGGGTTCAACTAAATTGTGATGAAGTTCAGCCCGATCTTCCCCTCTCTACAGGGTTGTTGTCAGTCAAATCAAGAAAAGGTCTGAGTCTGTAATGTAGTCTGCATGTCTTTTGAGAGTTAGAGATCTGTGACATGAATCCATAGTCAATAGTCTGTAATAGAGAACTACCGTATGGTTTTGAGATTGTAAATGAAGGAATATTCCGAGGATAATATAAAGAAGGATCTAAATTTTCAAAATATACTATGTCTTCTTGTGTTTTACTTATGCATTACAGTGCTTATTTATGGTTTATAAGTTCCTCATGATAGTTCTATTTTTAAATGATTTTCTATAACATAAGTAGGTTCGATTCTTACACTCATAATATTCATATTTGTTCGATAGCCAGATGTATTGCACAAGGTCTGGGTGAGTCCTGAAGGTTCTGTGAATCCCCCTAAGTCTTTTCCTTACCTTTCCCTATCTATTTGTTTTAGCAGCACTTTGGGTGAGACTTATTCTCTTCGAAGGAGATGAAAATGACATTGCTTTAGACTACTCAGTACCTTTTGTTGGTAACTTGAGAAGGAACCTGGTCTGATCAAACTTGCGCCAACAACCCCCATAGAAATGGCTTGGCTGAATCCACAAATAAAAATATGATCCACATTCTTAAATGGAACGTAGTCAACCAACAAAGGAATTGGCATGGTTGACTATGCCACCCCTAAAGAATCCATCATGACCTCTCCTTACTTTCTTGTCTACGAGAAAGAGGCTATCCTTCCTTCCAATATCTACCTCCCTTCCCTTCAACTTACACAACAATCATGCAGGAGAGAATGTCTTGCCATCCAAAGACACATTGATACCTTATTAAATATGGAAGAAAACCATGCCAAAGATAAAAATAAATTGAAGCTCACCAATAGACTATTAGATGTTGGTTTGATAAAAATTATGTTAGTGAGAAATATTTTCACGTTGGTGACCTGGTCCTCAAGTGGGACAAGCAACATGAAGACAAAGGAAAATATTCAAAGTTTTAAAAATTATGGTTGGGTCCTTTCGTTATCAAAGAGAATATTGGCCTAGGTAATTACCAATTACAAAATCTTGAAGGGGATGTAGACCTCATCCCCATCAATGTCCAAATCCTAAAACATTACATCAACTAGTCTTTAAGCCAGCTTCCCTTTGCATGTAAATAAAGACTTTTCTTTTTCATTTTTGACTCAATTTTAATTTACTTTTTGCACATTTATTGCTTTTCAATTATGTTTCCTTTTTTATTCTAGTTGGTTTTATTCTCTCTTAAAAGTTCTTACCTTGGACTTCTCATAAAATTTGATGTCTTGGATCTGAATAATTTTTTAGTGTGACACTTTGGTATCAAAGGCTTGTAAATATGTATTATGGATTCTAGGCATAACTTCATTTTTATATATGGAAAATTGTTGTGCATTACTTCAAGTTAGACCCAATAGTGAAACATAGATCATTAGTGGACGAGTATTGTACTCTTAACATGTAATAAGAAAGAAATCCAAGGGTCATTTCTAAGAGTAGATTTTTTGTTTGTCTAAAACTAAATGGAAAATATTTTGGAATGGAATTTGTATTACTTAGGGCATGTTGTTCAGGGAGTTCACTCATTTATAATAAAGTTGGGAAATATCACTTTTATAGGTGTCATCCCATGATCCTGCATGCCTTTAAAGGAAAAATGGAATCCCCCCATCCACCTCTCTCTGAACTTAAGATAATCACATTATAAGCAAGGCTTGGGAAAAGGCATTCCAACTCATGTGGGGAATGCAATTATCTCCACTAGGTCTATGGATGCTTGCTAGTAGTGAAGCAAGTATTGTGAGACCTAGGTGACTCCATTGGGGATATGGACAATCATTGGTAGCAGAGAAAGGATTGTGACACTGGGGTGACTCTGTCGGGGCTATGGAAGCTCACTAGAAGTGGAGAAACACCAAAGAAATTTGTAATCAACTTTCATTTTCAACATTTTTGATGTATCATTCTCCTGTTGTACTTCTCATTCCTTATTGAATCAAATATGGATAAAGGGGATATATTGTGGTAACCAATATTCTCTGGGCATGGATATGATCTCTCCCTTGCATCATTAAAAATTTTCTAGTCAAAAATCATGTTTTTTATACTATGGGACCTACTCTTTCTTCCTTGGGTCATGCATCGTCATTATTTCCATTTTCAAAAGTTTTTTTTTTTAGATACCTCTTTGTAGAGATTCATGTATTCTCCCATTATGTCTCCATTTTTTGTGCAATGCATCAAGAACTTCCCCTTTTCTTCTATACTTTCTTGTAACGACATCTTCAAGAAAATGGGACCCCTCCTTTTCAACATAATAACTTCTTGGATTTTTGATAAAAGTTACCATGAATTTTTTATCCTTTTTTATCTCTCCCTGATCAAGTCACTTTATGTTTCAAATCTTAGTTTGGTTTAATTTCAATTGACACTTAGAAAATTTCCAAGAATCATTTTGTTGATATCAAAGAAGTTCCCTTTATATCTCTCGGTACACACTAGAAGAGTTCCATTAAATCCCTCTGATACATCAAAGAGTATTCTCCGAAGTCTAACTATATTCTTACCTTACAACCACCAAAGTTAATATTAACTCCTTCGATTCAATTGGAGGATTTCTTATGAACTCCATCAGTTGAACTAGAGGAGTTCCCCAAAACTTGTTCTATGCATTAATCTTTTGATCGGTGTGCTTTTTGTAAACCCCCCAAAAATGAAAACAAGGAAACCTAGAGTTCCCATTATACGCTCCAATGCATATCAGAGATGTTTCCACCAACTCGTTTGATGTGTTTGGAACACTTCTGCCTAACCCTTCTGGTGACCTCGAATTGTGCACCATATTTATAAAATGGACACTCCCTCCACCCTTTTGATCATCATTTTCTTATTACCAAGAAGAGGAAAGGAGGGTCAAGCAACCAGACTCAAGCCATCTCATTTGTGAGATATTTAATCACCTTTCTATCCATGTCGATTCCATTACAAGTAAGCCCTAATCTCTGTGTTTTATATTTGGTATGTTTTAGTGTCTAGGATTATTATTAGTTGGCTTAGTTTTCCTCTCTTTCCCAAATTGTGCCTCAACTATGCTATTATTTTCATGCAACCAGGCCAACGGTGAAATTATTGAATTACACCCTTTCTATACCATAGGAAGAGTCATGAGAATATTTTGTTATGACTATAAACCCTAAACATAGTGCATATAAACCCTAAAACATTTCCCTGTATTATTTTGTTGTGTGTTTTCTGAAGTACCAACTCAGACCAAACAAACCACATTGATGGCTACAATATTTCGCATACCCATGGAACCTTGAGCAACCTACCCCTAGAATAATTGTTATTAAGATGGGTTGGGAACTCAACTTCGAACAAATCCTCAAGTTTATAGGGATTTATTTCCTCGACACTTCCATCATCAAGCCCCAACACCAACATTGTTCAATCGAACTTGTGCCCAAACCCTTCCCTAGTCTCTTGGGCCTCCAACATGTAGCCATTTTTTTTTTTGAAACTCACGTAATCGAAAATATTTCCAACATAGGCTTGATGTAAAACCAGTAAATTTAATTTGTTCTATTTTGGAATTGATCAGAAGAGTTTATATGAAATGCTTTAGTATTCATCAAAAGATTTAGAAAGAACCTCCCCGACCACATTGGTGCTCTTAACAACACTACTTCTGGTTGATCATAGGTTTTGGAAACAACTTCTCTAGTGTGCCACTGCCAAGCTTCCCCAGAAATCTCTCGACCCTACCAATGAACTTCATGCGATTTACTTTGGTTCGAGCATTACCTGCCAAAAAATTTTCCACTAACTTCTCCAATGAGAAGTCTCACTCATATACAATATTTGCAAGAACTCCTCTGATCCAAATTGGTGGATTTAAAACCAACCCCTTCGGTGTTCCACCAGATATGTTTCCATCTTTGGCATTGATTCACCATATTTCTCATCAAATTTAATCCCACCTATATTTTTCCCAAACTAAGCTTTTCTACCTTAAACCTTCATCATGCCTCTGATCATCCTATCATCCTTAGATGACGATATCCCTCCTAACATTGCCACAAGTGATTCTTCATGTATCTGACACAAGTTCACGTGGGAATTTTTTTCTTTAATATTTATTCACTACTCAAATTCTCATTTCTTATATCCTTACAAGGAATGGTGTTTCATGTTTAATTTTTTGTCACCTCTATTATTGGTTTTATGCACTAATCATGATTGTTTGTTGCAGATTCAAAGATGTCTCCATATAATAATATAAAGAGAAAGGCACCTATCATAGAGGCTTCCAAAAGTGGAAGCAGACATCAGGATGAACTTGATTCTCTAGGGGCAGTATATGAGGATACAACATGACTCTTAGAGAAAGGAAAATATTCACCAAGTGGGGTGAGGTATTTCATATGTTCAAAATACAAACATTCCCAATGGAAGATGAAGACCAAGATGAACTCTAAATCTTCAAGAATATTTGGATATCAGGGCTACATAGGGTGTCAGCCCATGTTGCAATATTACCTTATGCAGATGTGATCGCGTGGATTCTCAAGAATGTGGACTTGGATAGTTGATACATACTCAATGATAGAGGGGAGCTCATAACATTATTCTAGTCGGTCGATATAGAAAAATATTATCATCTAAAGAAGGGAATATAGAATTTAGACAAGGAACTACTTGGAAAATTCTCACACAAAGCAAAGGACTTGTTAAAGATATTGTACAAACCATATAATTATTTCAAGCATAGACCATCTAGCGAGTATCCAACCACTGCGCTAAGAAGACCCTACCAATTTATAGTGGTGATGCTTTGCAGAATGTATGGGGAGGAAGCTGATTATACATTTACTATGTCCTTAATGCCTCTGATACACTATTGTGCATATGAAGGGTCAACATTTAACTAGGATGATATCCTACCAGCAAGCTTGGCAACATATATCATAGATGTCAAATAGAATGAACCATATAAATTGCCAATTTTTCATATGGCATCTTATCTATTGGATATTATGTGCATATGTCATAAATATCCCAAGATTGGTTGGGCTTGGCAACCAACCAACCCATCTATACACATCTACTGCAAGGTTCTCTGGTATCACAAGTAAAAAACAAAATACCACAATATTTGTGACCACTTCCTAGCACCTTTGTATGATCTCATCTTTTATGCACCATCCCCATGCATGACATATAAAGCATTATAAATAGTCAGGAAGATCGGTGACTGGTATCTAACGGAACATGGAACCTACATAAGGATATACGGGGCTACTAAATCTCCCCATCGTCTCCTGATATTTGTGTTGGATAGACTAGAAATCCAGGAAATAATGTATCAAACTATAATTCACAAAGTCAGAGAAGCATTGTATAGAGACAAGAAGGATATTTGGACCCCGCTACCTTTATGGGCTGGATTATATTCATTTGAAAGCATCAAACATGACAAATATGAAGTAGATATATTGTTTTCATATCAATTCGAAGATGAAATATTTCTTGATCCCAAAAGGGTGGTCAAGGAGTATTGCATCCAAATGAAACATACCTAGGAAAATACTTTGGCCACTTGGGAAGAATAATAATTTCACATGCGGAGATCAAACTTATGATGAATTCATCACTAGATGAAAGGGAAAACCCATAGGTATGATATCTGGTGAGGAGAAGTCACGTGAACAACAATAGAGGAAAGAACATGAGGAGGAAACGTAAAGAACATATACTGCAACTACATCAACACATTTTGAATCAGATGAAGAGGAGGAACCAACATTAGACAAGAAAAGGAGGAAGAAGTAAAATATCCAAAAGAAAAAGGAAGACATTGATAAGAAGAAGAGAAAAATTGCATAGGTTAAGGATAAGAAAGAATATGACCCAAAAACAATGGCGGTAGCGATAATAGTGGAAGCAAAGAAAAAGGATGCAAATGAGAAAGTAGAAAAGGATTAAAAGGAAGCAATAGTTGCAACTGAAAAGGAAATTGTAGAGGCAAACGTGGTAGAACAAATAGCAGTGGATGAAGTTGTAGCAAAGGAAGATGAGGAAGAGAAACAGAAAGGAGATGGACAAGATATGAACAATTATGCCTCACCAATGGACACTGACCTTCCAGATTCATCAACAAAAGTCCCTAGTAGTCAACCTCAATTCGTTGGGATGGAATTGGGACTTTTCACCCCATACAAACCAAGAAATGTGGAAAATTCAGAGAAGTTCAAATACAAAAGAGCACCTGGTAGGATTGTACAATAGTATATGAGGAAACTATCAATCATAGGAGGCAATCCAATATTGGTCCTCACAAAGACCCCAATAACCTAAAATTTTAGTGAGGATCCACTTTCCATAGCATCCACTAGCACTTCCTTCACCACAATGATGGAACAAAACCTCAATAAAGTTTTCTTCCAAAATAAGGAAAAGGAAGCCAAGATTAGAGATCTAGAAGAACAACTCCAAAAATGCGAATAAATATGAAGGTAGCTTGCAAGAACTCAAAGAATGTGCAGAAAAGGTCATAATAGAGCTAGAGGAAGCCATTATAGATATGTACTCCCACCTACATTTCTTCTAGTAGTTGGTATCCAACATAATGGAACAACACAATTGCGTACAAGCCAAGAACACCTAGTTGGTCGCCATATAAGAGGGATTAGATAACATAAATAAGTGAATCATCGAGAATCCCAATGCTCGAGATGAGCTTCCTCACCCCTTAGAGATAGAAAGAAATATTGATTATACATCACTTGATCGATGTCAACAAGTTGGGAAGAGAGAAGAAAAGGAAACAACTAGCTTTCTTGAAATTTGTACACAACTTCATAAAGAAGTGCAAGCTTTGACACAAAAGTGTCACCTTCCTGTTATTGAAGAGCTTGAAAAAACTGACACTATAAAAAATATCCTCAAAAATATCCAACAAAGCATGAATCATAGACAAGAGATAACTGAGGTAGCTACAAAGGAAACGATTGAGATAATGGAGAAACACCTTGTCCAACCCACCAAGGTCCACATTGTTATCCAATAATCCATTTCCACCTTGGTGAAGGAAATAAAGACTCTCAGTGACAACACATCCTCACATGAAGCATCTCTTGAGGAACTTTCATGCTGCAGGGTCATATCACTCTATGGCTAGTATGAGGTTTGGAGAACCTACATCAGGGATAAAGGCATGTGATTGAGAAAAAATATTAAATTAAAATTTTCTGACAACTGTACTCTATTTTTTATTTTTCTCAACTACTTTTCATCTTCATCCTCATTCTCACACATGTCAAATAACTAGTAAGGGAAGATGATTTTTTTTTTAACTACTTCTTGAGGAATTCAAGAAGACTTTTTCAGCAGTTTTTTAGTATTTCAATAAGAAAAGGAAGAGGCCCATTTTGAACGGGTCCTTCAAGCATTGTATACTCACGAAACTATTTTCAGAGAAAATACTATTTAACTAAAATTGAAAATCCCTTGGGGCCAATTTTGATAGAGACAAGAACTGCTTGTAAATGGTGGGTTGTTGTTAACTATTTTTCAACAGATTATTTACTATTCACATGTGTTGTAAGAATTTATTGTTTCCTATAGAATTTGCTTAAGAAATTGCTATCTTTCTTGCATCTTGGTTATTCTTTCTTCTATTTTGTCCTGAGAATATGAGTTTCTAATGAACACAATAATATGATTTACACTATTCTAGTTATGTATTTGTATGCATGTGTTATCTAACTTTGCTTCTTCATAACAATTATCTAAGTGAAGTTATTTGCATAGTTTAGTTTCATTTTAGCCTCTCATTTGGTTACAATAGTGTTTATGGGAGTTTATGACACACCATCAACTGGAAGGGAAGATCCGGACAGAGGTTCTCTATTTAACCAAATCCACTTGGGATAATCTCCCCTGACGGGTTTTATGGCTCCGCTAGCCAACTAGGATTCTAAAATAATAAAAGATGTAAACTAACTAGATGTACAATCCTATCAATCAAACCTTTAATTACAAATTCTTAACTAACAATGTTTATGTACAATAGATATATACAATTTACAAGGTTTAAGCAAAGCCTTGTGAAAATAATTGTTTTAAGATAATGGATTTAAACAAGAACAAATAAACCAAAATTATTCTAGTACTCTAATTACTAAAACTAATAAATAATGAATGAACAAGATTGTAAATGATATAACAAAAATAGACAAAGAAAATTAACATTGAAATGATAGCAATCACTATTCATTCATAAATCAACAAATTAAATAAATAATAAACTAACTAACATCTTGCTGATCAACAATACTAAGCTAAATTCATCTCCCTGTATTTGTATGATCTCCTCTTAACCTGTATCAAGTGTAAACCTATGACAAGGGAAAGCATAATACTTCCTGAAGAAACTCAAAGAAGTCTTTTATATTCTGGAACAAGTTTATAATGACAGAAAGACAAATAATTATATATATCATGTGACCTTGAAATGTCCAATAACTGAGAATGAAAGAAATTCCAATTCTCGRTAATGGTGTTACCAGCTATCTAGCATCAAATTTAAACTCAAAATACTTAAATAGATGATTAGTCAAAKATGTCAACTGAACCAAAAGATAATGAACGACATAAAGAAAAACATGATATAAATTATTATGTGTAGAACAGACTAAAGCTAGTTCGATACATATAACATTTCACRCCTAAAAATTACATGATAAGACAATGTAAAACACTGCACAGTCTACACAGGATGAAAGACAAAGAGTAAACTACTTTCTCATATAGTTTCAAAAAAATATGTTCATCATATGGTCCAGGAAGAATTGGGATAATATACTCTTAAAGATTGACAAAATTAATACATAAATGATAGCAATTAATCATGTATTGATAAAATAGACTAAGACTAATTTAAATCAATGCATAATCAATTGTTATCATTTATGTACTAATTTTGTCAATCTTTAATATTCTATTATCCCAATTCTTCCTGGACCATATGATGAACATATTTTTTTGAAACTATATGAGAAAGCACTTTACTCTTTGGCTTTCGTCTTGTGTAGACTATGCAATGTTCTTCATTGTCTTCTCATGTAATTTCTAAGTGTGAAATGTTATATGTATCGAACTAGCTTTAGTATGTTTTGCACATAATATTTTATATCATGTTTTTCTTTATGTCATTCATTATCTTTTGGTTCAGTTGAGATCTGTGACTAATAAACTATTTAAGTATTTTGAGTTTAAGTCTAATGCTAGATAGCTAGTAACACCATTATCAAGAATTGGAATTTATTTCATTCTCAGTTATTGAACATTTCAAGGTCACATGATATATATAATTATTTGTCTTTATGCCGTTATAAACTCGTTCTAGAATATAAAAGACTTCTTTGAGTTTCTTCAGAAAGTATTATGCTTTCCCTTGTCACCGGTTTACACTTGACATAGGTTAAGAGGAGATCATACAAATACAGAGATATGAATTTAGCTTAGTATTGTTGATCAACAAGATGTTAGTTAGTTTATTATTTATTTAATTTGTTGATTTAAGAATGAAGAGTGATTGTTATAATTTCAACATTAATTTGCTTTGTCTATTTTCGTTATATCATTTACAATCTTTTTCATTCATTATTTATCAGTGTTAGTAATTAGAGTACTAGAATAATTTTTTTTTTCTTGTTTAAATCCATTATCTTAAAACAATTATTTTCACAAGGCTTTGCTTAAACCTTGTAAATTGTATATAGCTATTGTACATAAACATTGTTAGTTAATCATTTTTAATTAAATTTTTTATTAATAGGATTGTACATCTAGTTAGTTTACATATTTGATTATTTTAGAATCCTAGTTTGCTAATGGAGCCATAAAACATGTCAGGGGAGATTATCCCAAATGGCTTGGGTTAAATAGACAACCCCACTCCAGATCTTCCCTTCCAGTTGACGGTGTGTCATAAACGCCCATCAACAAATGGTGCTAGAAGGAGGGATGAGTTAAATTTAATTATTAAATGTTTTACCCCTCAACCTGTCATAATTCCATATTTATAAATTCTTCTTTTGTGTCATCTTGAAATGCACTAGAAGGCAGGCAAGACTGACAATTTGGCCTTGCAGGAGTCTTTGTTTTGAATGTATTTAATTCCCCATGGCTCCCCAAATCACTGTGTTGGAACATGCTTTCCACTTCTCATTACCTGATATTCCCAATGAGACAGTCTCTCGCTTGTCCAAACTCACCTTTGATGGTGGGGGGGATGTATCTGCAAAAGACCATATTAACAAGTTTTGGTGTAAATGCATCAAGCATGATATTTCTGATTTAAAGGTTTTATTCATATTGTTCACTTTTACTTTTAGGGGTCGGATTAAACATTGGTTTGAGTCTTTTCCAACATATCACATTATTGATTGGTTTCAATTTGTAGAGGAATTTTTAGATTCTTTTGAAATCTATGATTACAATCAATTATGCGAATAATTTAAGGCTTTACTAATCAATCACAATTCATCTCCAGAGGTATTTTTAACAAACATCCATCATGTTCTCTGTAAGTTTCAACTTGATAACATGTCATTTGTACTAAATATCCTCTCTGATGTTTGTGCCCTTTTCATCCAACCATTTTCAATCGCAAATGATGAATCAGTTACAAATCCTATCACTCAATTGCGAGAAGAATTTTGTTTGCAGGATGAGAGGAATCCATCCAAAAATTTTGAACAAGCAAGGGAGGTAGAATCTATTGAAAAGGTTCTTACTGACAATCAAACTAGTTTTTCCTCTGAACCATTGTATATTCAGTCCTCGACCATCATGGAAGAAGATTTGATGTTGGGTCAAGGTGAATGTCTATATTCTTCTAACTCTTGCTCTAATAAGTACTTAAATTCAGTTATTGAACAACACTTAGGTGATGAAAATGATATTACGTATTTTAACATTCTTATGAAACTGATTAGAGATGTAAATATTCATTTTGAAGAAGAAACCTCAAACCTTCATCCACAAATCATGCCTTATCCACATGAAAGATTAGATGTTTTTCATGAAAGTTTTGAATTGTCTATCATACATGAGGCAAATTAGCTGATCATATTCTTTTGAAGGATTTATCACCGAAACTGTTAAGCCCTAATATTGGCTCATTACCCCTTAATTGGGGCATATTATATTAGTAATGTTATTTTATTTATGTCAGCTTTAGGCCATTAATTGTAATTATACCTCCTAGTCTCC
>JZKD02S1497174.1:658391-673142 GCA_000966675.3 Picea glauca | reverse complement strand
AACCTGCAAGCCAAGCACACAATTGTTTTTTTAAAATAGATATAAAAATAAATAATAATATACTTACTATAAAAAAAAAAGGTTTAATGCTCTTGACAGAGCATTGTTTCAATTCCCCAACAACCTTGTTACAGATATTTATTTAAATCTGAAGCCTTTTCTTTGAAATAGTAGATTGCAATTTCAAATTTGCTATGGTTGTTTCATGCCTATAAGGAAATTTTTCCCTCAACGTTAATTGAGATCTTCAATGTGTTGCTCCTAATAAAAAAAAAATTCATGTAGAACATTGTGAAACCTACAAATCTATTGACAAACTAGAGTACTATAGATTACATGAACAATAAAAGTAATATATGTTATGAAAAAAAAAAAAAACCAACAATTGGTTCTAACTACTTTTCGAGAGTTGAAGTTGCCAGACCTCCTGAGATGTTATTACAATGATTTAGTTAAAACTTCAAACTATTAAACAACAGGTGATCTCAATTAACCTAACTTGCCAAGGGTGACTCTACTTCTAATGAATACAACAAAATAGAGCCAAGTTCCAATCTTAGAGTTGCACTGCCAGTCCTCTTGATGACATTACCTTGTTAAAAAAAAATATATCAGTGGGCAATTTGTTAATGAACGCATCTGCTAAGACAAAATATCTGTTATCTTATCCACAAATGAATCGTCCAAGCCTACAAGTGCCAAGCCTTCACCATTACACCATCGTGATGTTACTCCATTACAATTTAATTAATCTATAGTAATTACCAATGCAAAGAAATATCGAAAATTGAAAGTTTTTTTTGTTTATCACGTGTATTCCCATACCTAATAAACACCCACATTCTCACCATGGCTTGGAGGATCTGCAACGACCGCTTATGAATTTTCAATATTAGGTTCATCAACTTCACATATGGAGGACATGCCCTATGCACCCAGTCATTAACTCAACATACAGAGGAAGATGAGATTGACTTCCTGGAACAAAAATATATTTTGGAGATAACAATCACAAAAAATTTCCTAATTTACAAGTCAATAAAACCTCAACTAAAAGATTTGCAGACACCGACTATAGCTAGGCAAAGGATTTAATAGTAAATTTCACTCCCAAGATGAAAAAAACAAACAAACAAACAAAAGACTAAACACCAAGCATTCAACAGAAAACAGTGCACACACAATGTAGTGTTGCGAGGAGAACCCAATATCCGAGTCCATGGCCAAACCTAGGAACACAAAGAGGCATTGATTCTCTATCCCACGACCACTGTTCAAGAAGGAGACTCTATCCCACTACCATTGTTCAGGCAGTTCTTTTGCGTTTACCATATTCAATTCAAAGTTCATGAGCCAAGACAAATTATAGCACTTTCACTAAGGATCGTTAGCCAATGCACCATCATTTCTATGAGCTAAGACAACATAGCAAAAATCCTGTGGACAAGGCCATATAACAACACCAAGGATCAAGCGTTCCACAAACAATTCAACGTCCAAAGACCAAGCACCAAACCAAGGGAAGATCCCATAAGAAGCATTTAACTTTGCACAAAGCACCGAAGGCAAGACCAAACGCCAAGCCATCAAGGAGGAGGATCCTACAAGGTTTCCTTTATGCACAATGTGATAGCAAACACCAAGTCACACAGAGGTGAAGCCCATAAGGGGTGATGCACTACGCAGAGAAAAAAATATATATATTGGGATTTTAAGCCAATACCTAAGTCATTCACCAAAGCTCTAATACAAGGACATAGGATAGTAGCCATTGTTCCTCTCTAGTCTCTTGGTTGTCAATGTATGCATTGAAAGAGAGGTCCCGAGTTCGATTCAAGGCAACTGGAGGAGAGTGTTAAAAAAAAAGTTGGGTACTGTATACTACCGCCTTCTTCTCCACAGGTGATGGGACAGGAAAGAAGGCTATGGGTAAGCCCTTGCAGTGACAAAGGTAGTGAATATCCTCCTTATAGCACCCAAGCCTGATGTTATGAGGTTTACAATGACCACCACAAAAAGCATTGTACGAACTTAGCTAGACAGGCCCCATACCAATGCAGGCTCAGTGCAAATTCAACATAGCCCAATGCTCGAGTGTCAAGCCCACAGGTCGCTACCCCTCATGCATGAGTCAAGATCCAAATCTCGACACAACACTCAAATTCCCAACAGAGGAGAAGCCATGAGAGACCATAGGTTGGGCGAGGCAAGATTAAGGAGAACCCTGTGTTCTGGAATTAGAAATTGCAGGAATGAATTAGAGATTAGGGTTTGTATAGTTTTTTTTTTTACTATTATTTTATTTTAGGTGTGGATAGGTGGGAAAGGAGGGAGGGGGCACATGGGACTCATGAGAGGACCCACGAAGCCCAATCTTAAAGGCCGCTTGTAGTTCTCTAAGATAAATGCCTCATTTTGCATCAAGATATTAAGCGCATTAAACTCTCATCAAATTTGAAAGTAAGATATTTTATTTTATTACTATTTTCAAATAATCATATTATTATTTTCTAGTAATATTATTTCAAGTTTTATTAATTTATTTGAAAGTATTAATACTATTATGTAAATTTAAAATAAAATAAATAAATAAAAAATAATCTTATATATATATAAGATTAATGATATAGGAGTTTTAATTTAATGATATATGGTAAGATTAATCTAATAATTAAATTAATTGACTTATTTACTATAATGATTTATTGATAAAYCGGGTAATTAAATTAACAGTATAAAGTATAATGTTAATGGTGAGTTTGTAACCTATGTTATTAATCATACATATACCCATATGATTAATGAATGTAATAGTGTTATATTCTAATTTATAAAGGTTAAAGATTCTTGTAGAGTAGCGAGAGTTTGACGCATGTTGTGGCGAATAGTTAGGGTATAATAGGAGGTATAATAGAAAGCACTACATAGGGGATTTGATGCACATTGATGAGTGTGTAATAATGATAGCATAGCTAGCTAGGGGAGAGATTCAATAGTTTAATTAGGCGAAGACGTCGAGCTTAGATGCTTAAACCTTGACCTAGCCACAGATAAGTGCACAAGTTCCATCTTATGTTACATGTTGGGGATGTGGAGGACCCCATTACCAGCGTGATTACCCAGAGTTGCAAGAAAGATTTATGCATAGAGAAGGAAAGGCCCCGATGGGAAGAACAAGTGGCAGCCACTAGATTTATGCAATAGTTAATAATTGTCAGCATAACATCAATCCACGGTGGTGGAGTCGTCAGGTATGCTAAATCAGATCAATGTTAAAATTTTATTTGATTTTGGTGCTACATATAGTTTCATTTCACCTTCTGCATTAGAAAGGAGTGGGTTGGCAGCCTACAAGAATGACGACTTTAAACAAGTTGATATGGTTTTGGGGGAAAAACAAGTGGTAGGACCTAGCGTTGATAATTTTCTAGTAGAACTAGGAGTGTGTACTACCAGGCTTAAGGTATACGTCACTGCTCTCGGGATGTATGACCTAATCATTGGAATGGATTGGTTAGAATCCCATCGAGCTATGGTAGATTTCTTTGCAAAAATGGTGCTTTGTGTTGATGATGAAGGAAGGCCAATTGAGATCCAAGGTGTACGGAGAAAGGTGTCTCTATGATTTATCTCAACTATGAAGGTTAAGCAGTGTATGAGACAAGGGTGTCAACTTTATGTAGTGGAAGCAGTGAATGAAAGGAAAGGACCCTCCTTGGATCGATACCCAATATTGTTTGAGTTTAAGGATGTTTTTCCGAACGAATTGCAAGGATTACCTCCTGAGAGGGAGATTGATTTTACTATTGAGATAAAACTTAATGCAAAACCAATTTTCAAGACTCCGTATAAGATGACAACGCCAGAACTTTGTGAGTTGCAGATGTAGTTAAAAGAGCTACTTGACTTAGGGCTAATAAGGCCTAGTGTCTCACCTTGGGCTGCACCAGTAATTTTTGTGAAGAAGAAGGATGGTCCCTTACGATTGTGTATAGATTACAAGGACTTGAATCGTGCTCAGTGAAAAATAGGTACATAATGCCATGGATAGATGATCTCTTCGATTAGATGAAAGGAACAACGGTATTCTCAAAAATTGATTTGAGATAAGGGTATCACCAATTAAGGATTAAGGAGGGGGGTATTCCTAAAACTTCCTTTCGAACACGGTTTGGGCATTATGAGTTCGTTGTAGTACATTTCTGATTGACCAATGTGCCAGCAGTATTCATGAGCCTCATGAACGGTGTATTCCATAAGTACTTAGACCACTTTGTACAAGTCTTTCTAGATGATATCATCATCTATTCCAAGAACAAAAGAGAACATGATGAACACTTGTGAGTGGTGTTGTCCTTCCTTAGAGAGAACAAATTATATGGGAAGTTGTCGAAGTGTTCCTTCTTCTAGAAAGAAAATCACTATTTAGGTAATATCATTTCCGGTAAAGGAACCTCTGTGGACCCAAAAAAAGGTAAAGGCCATTATGGAATGGCCAGTGTCAAAAAATGCTCACGAGGGAAGAATCTTCATGGGGCTAGAAGGTTATTATTAGAGATTTGTGGAAGGGTTCTCTAAAATAAAGAAATCCATCACCACTTTGCAGCACAAGGGGGTCAGGTATGAATGGAAAGAAGAATGTGATAGTTCATTCATCGAGCTTAAGAGGTTACTAACTAGTGCAACAATTCTACAAGTGTTGGATATGGAAAAAGACTTCATAGTCTGCACAGATGCCTCGAAGAAAGGGTTGGGGGCCGTGCTAATGTAGGATGAAGGAGTGATAGCTTATGCATTAAGGAAGTTGAAGAAACACGAGGAGATTTATGCTACTCATGATTTAGAGTTGGCAGCTATAATGCTAGCTCTAAAACTTTGGAGGCACTATCTAGTGGGGCGAAAATTTGAGCTCAAAATGAACCATGAAAGTTTAAAACATATCTTCACTCAAAGGGATATTAATGCTAGGAAGAGGCGATGGAGTGAGTTTATGAGTGAGTACGATTTTGGTATTTCATACATCAAGGGAAAATAAAATGTGGTCGCGGATGCCTTGAGTAGGAGACCACATGTCTTCTCCTTGGTACCCCTAAAAGTCAATCTGCAGGAATGTGTGTTGACGCAAATCCTTGGAGATAGTTGGTATTTAAAGGTTAATTCAAACCTCCAGAGTAGGAGGCAATTAGATCCAAAGTATGAATGATATAGCCTGGAAGTAGATGGACTATTAAGATAAGGAGGAAGGATGTACATCCCCGAAGGTGGGGATATTTGAAGCATCATACTGAAGGAAGCCCATAGATCACTTTATTGTGCACATCAAGGTGTAAAGAAAATGTACGCAGACATGAGGAAGCTCTTCTTCTAGGTAGGAATGAAGCACAATGTAGTCCATTTCCTCCCCAAGTGCCTAGAGTGTCAACAAGTGAAAGTCGACCACCATCATCCGACAGGTATCCTACAACCACATGATGTTCCTATGTCCAAGTGGGAAGCCATTTCTATGGATTTTTTTGTGGGGTTGCCGCTCACATCTCATAGACACAATGCCTTTCTTGTGATATTTTATAAGTTGACCAAGAGTGCTCATTTTATTCCGGTTAGAGACACTTACGATGTCACTGATGTGGCATGCATGTTTATAAGTGAGGTCATCTGTTTTCATGGGATACCCAAGAAGATAATTTCAGATAGGGACTCCAAATTCACTTCTAGGTTTTAGAAAAGTTTGCAGTCATCATTGGGTACTCAGTTGAATGTAAGCACAACTTATCATATGGAAATAGATGGGAAAACTGAGAGAGTAAACAAAGTCATGGAAGACATGCTTAGGATGTATTTCATGGATAATCAAACCCATTGGGAGAAGTACCTACCTTTGGTAGAGTTCGCCTACAATAACAGTTTTCATAGATCCATCAGAATGCCACCCTACGGAGCTATTTATGGAAGGCCATGCAAAACACCATTGAGTTGGGAAAGATTAGAATATCGAGTGATAGTTGGACCAGAATTGATTCAAGAGATGGAGGAACAGGTGATTCAGATTAGCTAGAGACTAAAGGAAGCACAGGATAGACATAAAATTTATGGTGATGCACTTAGGACTAACCGAAGTTATAAAGTGGGAGACCAGGTTTTCATTCATATTAGGCCTAATAAGAGTACCATTCAGTTCAAGAAGGGGACAAAGTTGTCACCTCGATTTATAGGATTGTTCAAAATCCAAGAGAAAATTAGACCCATTTCCTATCGTCTTGTACTGCCACCCCACTTGCATAAAATTCATAATGTTTTTCATGTATATGTTCTACATCATTATGTTGCTGATGAGTCACATAAACTAAATTGGAAGGAATTGTAGGCATTGGACTTGGGAAACCTCATGATAGAACCATTACGCATATTGGACCGTAGAGTCCAATAGCTCAAGAACCGTCTGGTAGACCAAGTTAAGGTCCAGTGGGATAAGTATAGTCCAGGATTTGCTACTTGGGAGGATGTCGAGACATTACAATGAAATTATCCCTCACTTTTTTGACCACCTCTAGAATATGTTTATCGAAGGTTGGGTGTATGTAACACCACCTTTTGAATTAGACAACTAGGATTACCTGAGGCCTAATCACCTTTATTTTCTATTCACTGTGAAACTATTAATGATACACTTGAACTTTTAAGATGTATGAACCTCTATGAATGTTTAAATGTTATTTGAATGATGATGGATATGATGCGATCTATTAGGTGAGTGTAAATTCTATGAATGTTTAAATGTTATTTGAAGGATGATGGATTTGATGTGATATATTATGTGAATATAAATTCTATAAATGTTTAACGTTATGTGAATTATGATAGATATGATGCAATCTATTATGTAAATAAATTTTTTTATGAACGAGTAACATTAATTGAATTATGGGGATATTATGAGATCTATTTATAACTTGAAAATTTTGACATTTAAAGTTGTTGGTATGTGGATATTGAATTGAGATTATGGTCGTATGCATTTACATGATGATAATGCATAGATATGTATGCATTTAATGTATGTATATATATATATATATATAATTTAAAATTTAAACTTTTAGTGACTTAAAAAAAAAATGTTTGTAATGTATTTAAATTTTAAAATTTTATTGGATTTTTTAATTTTGTTGCATTTTTTTTTTTTTAAATATTGTGTTTTAGTTAGTTTTTTAAATTTTTTTATTTCTCTGTTTTAATTTTAATTTTTAAATTGTTTTTTTAATAATTTTTTTTGTCTTTTTATGAGTTTTTTTTTGGTGTTTTAAATTTAGTGCTTTAAGGGCATTTTTTATTTTTTTACAAAAACAAATTAGATTTTCCTATTTTTTTATGCATTTTTTGAATTTTTTTATTAAAAGTTGCGGTTTCCTTTTTTTCAAACATTTCTTTTTTCTTTATTTCTAAAAGATTTTTTTTCTTTAAAAAAGATGAATTTGTTTACCAGTGTTTTTTTTCCCAATTTAATTATTTTCTTAATGTAAATTATTAAAAAAATAAAAATTAGTCAATACATAAATCATCAAGTAACAATATTGTTAGATTTAGAAGTCCATTTTCAGTGTTTTGTTTGTGACGAAGCTAGTGGTCAAGGCTGCAATTTCAATTATGTCATAGTTTTAACTCAAAAAAAAAGTGGTGTTATTGGTAGCATCACTTTTTGATTCAAGGGTCAATTTCAAGGTTCCGTTTGCAATGTCAAAGGTGCGATTTCAAACAAGTTGCAAATTTAACCACCTCCCCCCAAAATGGTGCTATCGATAGTATCACTTTTCAATTCAAGGGTCAATTTCAAGGTTCTATTCGCAATGTCAAGGGTGTTATTTCAAACAAGTTGCAATTTTAACCACCTTCCAAAAAAATGGTACTACTGATAGCACCACTTTTTGAAATAGGGGTAAAAATAGCCACTTTGAAAAAACAAGAACTCTAGAGAGTTCTTGTTAAGTAGGTAACCATGTTGTTGTGTGTCTTTCCACTGGATCAATATTTTCCTGATCATGTGTTGGTGCAACTAATGCTCTCTGATATCCAATATTTCTTTTTGATAGAGAGAAATGGAACCTTCCTCATCAAGTTCTTGTAGGTTGGTTTTCACTTTGCACTTTAATCCCCACAACCTTGTTCAAACATGACACAAAATATTGGATGAACCTTGGAGTGGGTTAGGAGACCTAGCTTGTATGCCACCTTTATAATGCATTATATGATTTTATAGGGACCATTAAACTTGGGAGCTAGCTTCCAAGGAAATTTATCTTTGAGTGATGTCTATTTATAAGGTTGTAGGTGAAGAAAAATTTGATCCCCTTGGACAAAATTTATCTTGTTGCTTCATTTGATTTTGCACCATAACCAAGTTTTCCTTGAGGGTATGGATAATGTCTTCTATGGTGTGAATTTTCTACCTACCAGATGAACCTTAGAGGTGCTTGGTACATAGGATGCCATTGACGAGGGTATTTTTCCATAAACCACTTCATACAATATCATTTTAGTAGCTCCATGATAAGTGGTATTGTACCACCATTCTGCAAGGGGAAGCCATCGTTCCCATTGGTGTGGATTTCCAGAAGAAAATAATCTCAAATAGGTTTCTAAGAACTTATTAACCACTTCTATCTAGCCGTCAATTTGGGGATGATATACAGTGCACATATTCAACTATGTACCTAGAAGTTTAAATATCCCCTTCCAAAGTTTGTTGGTCAATGTGGGGTATCGATCCAAGATAATGGAAGTGGGCATACCATGTATCTTAAATATATGATCCATGAAGAACTGGGAAATCGAGGAAGGAGTGAAAGGATTAAATAGGGCATAAAAATGAGCTTCTTTTGAAACATGATCGACAACCATCATAATGACTTATTTGTTACCTACTTTTGGGAGTCCCACGATAAAATCCATTGAGATGTTTGTCCAGATCTATGTTGGGATTGGTAGTGGTTGCAATTCCCATATTATATTCATTGTCTCTCCCTTATTTATTTGGTAAGTGTCATAGAATTCTACAAAATCCTGGATATCTATTTTCATTCCTTCCCAGAAGAATGAGTTCTTATTTCTTTCATAGGTTTTATGAAATAAAAAGTGACTTGCTATTGGTGATGAATTCAGGTTCTATAAGACTCATTTTTTTAGGGATAAATATTTTTTCTATAAAAATGCACCCTTTATACCACAATGTATCATGTTTCCATCTATAACTTGTTGAGCACTCAACACACCCTAAAAAGCCTATGTCAATTTTTCACTTTTTGGGTACCACTTGATCTTTGCACTGTATGGATTCGATTTCATTTTGAGAAATGTTTTGTCCTTGGTTGTTCTCTTGACTCTCATCAACTATTCAATGTTTGTATAACTTTATGAAAGCCCGATAATTAAAGAGTATTAAGACTTAAAGAAGGAATCAATAGCCAAAAAAATTCACCCGATACGCTCAATATTCAACATCGGAATTAATTGAGAGGTGAAAAAAGAATCACTCGAAAAAGAAAAAAACAAACTCAATTGTCGAGCGTCTATCTTCACTGGTATCAACGAAAGGAATTTTTGTTTTACGATGATTATCACATACGAACATCGTCGATAGTCGATCCCCTTCGGCATCGCTAAAAGGTGAATAGAGTAAACATAAAGAAAGAATGAAACGATACCACTGATAGTCGATAACCGACATGATTATCAAAATCAGGGAAGACCTGAAAGAATAGAAATGATCATTCTGACCATGCTAAAGATTCCCAATTGATCACTGATCCCTGATGCACTTCGACATCAGAACTTTTCGAGGAAACTAACCCGTAGGAAAACATGTGATAGGTATCTCCGATCATTGATCCCGGATACTTTTTGACATCAGCACCTTAAGGCATGTTTTAAACCTAATGACTTAATGAAAACCCTGACTATGATTAATACACATAGATTAAGCCACTTGTCTTCAATGCCATGTGTCATTGCCAATTTGGAGAAACTGTACAATCCAGATTAACCCTAAGTCATTCTTGGTTCCTTAGGTCCAAGTCACACCTCGAGTCAGTTTTTCCACGTCAGCACTGGATCATGAAATCGATCAACATCGAATATTTTTATTAGAAGGATATCAATGAAAAATTTCATGGCACATCCCCGATCCCCAATCCTCCCACTAAGAAAGTGACACGATGGGACGTTTTAGTGCTAGATACGATTAGATTCAGAGCATTTAAAGGACTAATTAATTCCAAATTCTACATTAGTTGCTACTTCATTTGTGAATCAAAACGTCCATTTGAAATTACTAATAAACTACATCACCCTCCATGCCTTCGCCGTCAATCCACAATGAATTCAAGTTGCAAAGATTCTGTGACAAATTTGTTTGAATTCCACTCATCACCCAAATTAAATGGTTGATAAGACACGGTAAGTTCTTCCCTTTTTAAATTCTTTTGAGACATCATAAATGAAACCATTCTGAACACAAAGGAGTTTCAGAGCATCTGGAGAAGCAAAACAAGCAATTTGAAAGCTCCAAAAATCCTGTGAGTATCACATAACCAGGTTTAGAAAGATTTACAGGTATGTACCAGTTTGTGGGTTTTTTCATGCTTACACTTCATATATAATTTATCATGTGTTTCTTTTTATGCAGTCTCTAAAATATTTATTCCGATTACAGGAAAAATGTCTCCAAGAAATCCAACCACTAGGTGATCATCGAGGGCACCCAAGCTGAAAGAACCAGAGGTATGAGAAGGCTCTTCTCTAGGGGCTGCAAAACAATTAGAATTTACTCTAAGGCCAGAACCAATAATTAATACATCTACAAAGAAGGTTTTCACCCAACCTCTGACCTTTGGAGACACAGAGGAAAGCACGGGGACCAAGGTGTTACTCCCTCATTGGGGAGAACTCTTCAAGAATATCAGCCAGGAATAATTCCCAGAATTTATCTCGCACAGTGACCTAGATGTGAGAAAGCTCGAGAACAAAGTTTTTTTGAATATCCAAGGATTGTACCTGCACATGGTAGCAAGCAGAACTCTGGTGTTCCCCTTCTAGAACTTATGAAGTGGCTCGTCAACCACATAGACATACATAAGTGTTTGATTAATGATTACAATGGCGGGTGTGTCAGAGTGTTCCTTCCGGTCGAGGTATAAAAATATTACAAACTTTGAGACCCCAAGGAGTGGTTGAATATATATTTCGTCATCAAATTCTATGAGTACCATGACACCAACCAACTGATGGGATCATGGTGGAGGGAAGATAAGAAGTACACCAACCAGACCACCAGCAGGTATCAGACGACCAACTTAAGGGAACCGTACATCTACCTAATGACTCTAATCTTTCAATTGTATGGGGAAGAAGACTACTCCTTATTTTTGGAGGCATGGATGCCTTTATCTTACACAGTGGCCATTTTCAGGAGTGTCCTCAACTAGGGAGCCATCATTTCCAAAGAGATGAGTATCTACATACAACAAGCTCAGGCGCCAAAGGAAGGAGAAACACCAACCTTCTACATGGATTCATACTTATTAGATTTCATGCATGTCAGAAACATCTTTACTGGCATGAACACGAGCTGGCACGTCACAAAACTCCCAGTCCATTTATATTTCAGCATTTTATGGGAGAACAGGTACAAAAAATCCTACTCCCTCATCTGTGATGAATTCACCACATGTGTTTATTTTATTCTTTTCAAGAAAGAATGCCTGAGACTACCAGCCGCGACTAAAAATATGATATCAAATGTTGGCCATTGGTATCTAGACGAGTGTGATACCTACATCATGGTTTTTGGGGCCACTAGAGCATCACATCTCTTGCCCGCGCATGTTCTTGATTGACTAGTAGTGGGAGAGATATGCTACCAAACCATACTACAAGGCTACAATGCCTCTCTGGTCAAAGATAAAAAATGAGCATTTATACCCTATGGATTCCATGTAGGTTTCTACCTGGTGAAGGAAACCACTCAAGCCAAGAAAGAGGGGATGAGCCAATTGCATTTCATATTCCAAACTAGCCGACTCTGCAAGCACGACCCCAAGGGTCTAGTCTTGAAACACACCTCACAAGTATCATTCTGTTGGACATATGCCCATGAAACATTCGAAGATGAGGTATTCACAGAAAATGCCCAAGACTGGGACGAGGTGGTGGCAAGGATGGTTGACCCCAATATTAATAGTTTCAAATCCATGAGTCTGGATGAACAAGAGACAATCCTAGAACAATCGACTCTAGGAGCCCTCAGGGCYAGAGAAGAAATGATAGTGGTCGAAGCAGGAAAATCCCACCTGGTAGCCCCAGTGTAAGGTAGAKGTTTCCCCATGAATCAAGACGCAYGAGAGAGGGGGTTACTCATGATAGAACAAGTGTAGCAGATAATTGATCAGCTGTAAGATGATCCAAACCTCATACATATGACAAGGCTCCCTGTCAACAACCCATATGAAAACCAMGTGGGCCCAAGTGGCCCTGAATTCATTGACATTGATGAAATTAATGGGTTAGATGACCCTGAATTCACAACGCCATCAGCCGGATCATCGACAGGATTTTTGTCTCAACCAAAGACAGTTGGAACATCAGGGAGAGAAAGTGCATCAAACCCCTTAAGAGAACTGTTAAAAATCTATGATGATGATGAGAGCCCAGAAGTATCCCTTATGACCCCTGTACATATCGTAGAGGAAAAGGAGCTAGAGAAGACATCTTCCCCAGTTCTCGACTCTCAAATTCAGGGGCTTCCATAGAACAAACAAGAAGTCAAGAGTGTATTAGACACTGAGTTGCCCAATGCACCAGACACCCAAGCAGACAGTCTGAAGGATGAGACTGGGTCAGGTGAACAAAAGGAAGAAGCTCCATAACAAGAAATCGACATCTCAATGACCGAGGATCAAGTAAGTACCAATCCTACCCCCAATGCCTCAATTTCAATTGGTACTCAATTCCTCAATGAGAGATAAACAAAAGTCGAGCCTTTAGAACACAGGAAGAAAGTTCAAGAACCCAGTATTGAACAAGTATATACCATCAGGAATCTGAGTAATACACTCACCTGGGGAGATCAACAAATCCCCGAACCTATGGAGGAAGTATCCAACATACATGCCATCGCTTATGACTGGAAAAGGAAATCTATTATCCAGAGAACCACCAAGAAGAGGAGGATCACTTTAGATTGCTCCATCCTCATCACTACTGAGGAAACTTTGATCAAAATAGAGCATGCTAAGACGTCAGAACTTAACAGCGCAAGGATTCAAATCACAGATGCCACCCTAGAGAGAGCTAAAAAAGATTAAGAGGAGTTGGCCGCTGACCTGAAGGAATTGGAACATTTGTGCCACTTGGAGAAATACTATCAGGACACCACACAGGCCGCAATGTTTCTAAGGAGTGAATTCCATGAGGCCTACAACAAATTTACAGATGAGTGGCACCTATTCACTACATGGATAGTCGAGCTCCAAGAAGACACCATCATGGCACTTGCGACATGCAAAGATATGGAGAGGTGGTACAAGAAAGCACAATAAGCCATGGAGAGGGTTGAATATATCGGTGTGGTCCAACAGGGTCGAGATACGGAAGAACACAAAATTCAGGTGTTAAAAGAAAGCATCCTTGATTTCATAAAGAAATCGGTCGAATATTGGGAAAAAATGGCTTGGGAACCTCATTGGGAAATCCAAGAAAAATGGGCCAAGTGCAAGAAAATATAGATCAATATCAATCAGGTAATGAAAGACACTGACCTCCTAGAGTTTGGCACACCCGATGACTTTGTTGACTTGCGTGACATAGTCAAGACTCACACCGAACAAGATTCATCATGGGCTAAGGAAATAGCTAAGGTGAAAAATATGGTGCTAGTTCAGGTGTGATAGTTCATGGAGCACCCAATCAAGGCTCAAGATATGTTGCAACAGTTGAATGCTAGAATAGTCAAGTATCAGGCAAAAGAAGTAGAGATAAGAGATATTCACTCAACCCCAATGGAGCATCATAGATTCCAGTATGACAACACATGTGAGGATCTATTTATCAAGTGGTCGGAGTACGAGAAGAGTCACCCACTTAAGTGATATCTTGAGATGACTCATAGAAAAACTGATAGGAGAGAACACCATGTGGAAAGTTTTTTTTTTACTTAGCTGCACTTTAATTGTTATTTTTAGTTAATTTTATGTTATAAAAAAGAGCATCGACCAGTTAATTAAAGGTTGATGGTTTTTGCAAAGACTCTCATTTTTGGTTTTGTTAAGAACTATTTTGGAGCTGCCTTTAATTGAGAAGTCCTTTTGGGACCAAAGACAAGTTTGTTTTTTTTTCATCAAATGCATGTATGATTGGATGTGGAGAAGAATTATTTCTTATTTCATCTCATGAATGGATGCTTTAACAATTAAGAGCTACTAAATATATTGATAAGTTATATGATTCAATGTTTTACAATTCTTGTCTTTAATGATGAAATAAATCACTATGTTATTATGTGATTGATGATTAGAGTTGAGTAAGTTATTTTACTTGCCATCATTTATTGCATGCATGTTTTGTTTTGATAAATTCTATATCAGTTAGTAATTGGAATACCCAAACGGTTAATGTATTAGTACTAGGCTTGTGGTATGCGATCATTGTCTACATGCTAGAGTGAAAGGGTTATCCCATCATCTTCAAAATTGGATTGAATCT
>JZKD02S1497174.1:647339-658381 GCA_000966675.3 Picea glauca | reverse complement strand
ATGTTTGAGGTGTTTCAAGTGTCTTTCTCATGTTGTTATAGGCACGACATAGGCATCATGGCAACATGCTTTCTTGCGACACTTGTGAGCAACATACGACACTTGTGACCTTGTGAGCAAAATGTGACATTTGCAACCTTGTAATGACGACACTTGCGACACTATCAAAGTGAGTAATTTTGGTGTGTAACAATTCCTTGTCATATAAGGACATCAAGTGACAAGTCATTGGTCATCTATAGTGCAATTAACAACAACCTCTACAAACTTCTATATTGACATAGTTTTGAAGAGGTAAGGGAGGAATGAGTTGGTTCTTCGTGGCATGAGCCTTGGAAATCATATCATTTGAGTATCCATTGGTATCTAGAAGATATATAAGTTATCACAAGTCTCTTCCAAGGATATATATAAAGAAGGTAAATCTTGAGCATGAGGAGGAAGAATCATTTGTAAAGTCATGATGTAGAAATACAAAGGAGATTTTCCATTCCATAACAACCACAATTATATTTGTTAGTTTGATTAAGAAGCTAAGGAGGAGCAAGGAGCAAGGGGCCAAGGAGGATGCATATACACTGAAGGTATGGTGTTTGATGTATTCTTTAGATTTTGAGATAATAGATCATTAGGTTTCCCCATAAATATTTGTGTTATGTTCATGAATGTTTAGATCTGACATTGTAATGAATATACCAACTTAGATCTGAATTATATTAGTGATGTCTAACACTAGGGGAAGGAGTATATTGGTGTGTTTTATTTCTTGTGTGTAGGGAGTAGGTTGTGAGAACTAGAGATAGAACTCAATATCTGCAACAGCCAAGACATATGAGAACAACATTTAGAAGTAAGGTATGACATTCTCTCCCCTCTTGGTATAAAAAGAAATTGTTTTTTTATATCTAGGGAAACCATTATAATTCTATTCCCACTATCTGTTTGGGATCACTAGGAATATTCTAGGGAGATATTATTATCCACACATGATATTTTATCCATAACAGAATTGGCGACTCTATTGGGGGATTTTTTTTCATTCTTCTCTAGTTTAGAAACCCTTTCCAATTATCCTTTGTTTCTCTCTTTTATTTAGTTTCTATCATTCTTGTTACTCCCTCTGAGTTTATATCTCTCGAATCTAAAATATCTGAGATAAATCTTTATTTTTTTTAAATTTTGCGGTAGTCTCTTTTTACACTATTGGTGTGTAGCGACTAGTCGTCTATTGGAGGTCATTAGACCCACAACAATTGCTATAAACTGGGAAAATTGCAAAGTTCTCATATTTCCTTGTTTAGACATGGATGTGTCTAATACAAAATATATGTGGTTGGTTTGTGCTGGTAAGATCTTGCCTCTTATTGAGTTTTTTTGTTACACATTGTGTCTTCAATCCAATTTTGAATTGTTTTTGTGTGGCTTCCTCAAATTGCTTGTGTACACTTGATTTTTTTCTAGTGATCCATTGAAGTTGGGTTGTGCACCTAATAGATTTGATTATATCTGATAGTGTCTCTTATTGGTTGCATTTGGGTTTTTTACCATATTGTTATTAGTGTTTATTTCTAGATCTATATTCATAGTGAGTTTTGGGTGAGATTCTTGTAGAGACATTGGAATGGGATTTTTAGCATCATTACCAATTTCCTACATCCCTTGCTTGTTGGTTTTCCATTTTCATATTCTGTTCATGATTAGATTAAGAGACTTTTGCATCACATCTTGAAAAAAATATATATATATTTGAATGCGTATGAGATTTTGAAGCATTAGGAACAAAAACTTCCTTGTTGAAGTGTTTGGTTTGAGATCTTAGAAAAATTTTGGTTATGTTTTTTTTTGCATGGTCACTTGGTGTTTGATATTGTATTCTGAAGATTACAAAGAAAAATGTCTCTTTTCCCTCCCATAGTTAGAATTCATCGAATCAAATAAGTGCATTGTCATTTTTGCATTACTTTGGTTGGGTCAAGAGTCAAAAACACCATAAAAATTTCATCCATTTTCCTTTGACATAAAAATAGCCATAAGAAAAGATTCATAATTTAAAATTGATTAGACTCTTTTCTTTATTAGAAAACCAACATTATATAGGCTTAAGGCCTTGAAATAGGATTGGAGAGTAAACCCTACAAGGCCACCAAAATGAAACCTAGAAGTGATTACAGAGTGTAAAGTCCATTTTTTCAACTAGTGTGTTGGGAAGCTCCTCTAACATAGGAGTCAAGCATGAGGTCACATTGGGAAAAGTAGGGAGATTATCCCTTTATGCTTGTTTTGGTGTTTGTTGTATCGCTTCTATTACTATGTATATGAGGGTTTCATTGGTGCCACAACTCTGTGTGAGGTAAATCCTTTGAAGCTTTGGGCATAGTTACCCTACCCTTACAAGTGGTCGGACCTACGAATGTTCACCCTATCATTAATTGTGAGGTGGTAGCCTTAGTGACCATTCCTAGATCTTCTATAGAGGTGATTGTAGATGGGACATGTCTTTAGTACCTATGGAAGATGTTCATTCGTGGTCTCAATTCCCCTGGAGGGTTCCCACCTTAATAAAGGGTGCTTGCACCAGTCAGGGATGTTTCACATCGATCGTCGTACCTGCTCCTCATACCTTCGCTAGCCAATATTGTGGGGACTTCATCTCTCCCAGAGCATTGGTTTTTGGAAGGCCCCCTAAGCCATTGGTTTTCTTTATGTTTTATTTTCACATATTATTTTCACTGTGGTTGAATCACCGCATTGGTCTCATCGATTATGCGGACTAGAGCCAATAACAAAGGTACAACCACCTCTCAAGCGACATGAGATAGGTGAACATGAATTTGAAGAGTCCCATATTTGGTTTGAGGAGACTTATTTGGTTGAAATGGAAGTGGTTGAAAAAAGTCCTCCACCAAAATTTAAACCTCCTTTGACTAATCCTGAAGCACCCATGCTTGTCCAAGTAAACAAAAATTTTCATGAACCTTTTTCCTTGTTTAGAGATCCTCACACCATGTTAGGACCCAATGTTTCATCTAGTGTGGTTGAGCCATCAAGCCCATATGCAAGTGGGACTGGGGGCATCACCATGATTTCCATGTTACCTTCCCTAAGCACCATTGGACCTACACCATCTATCTCATTTTATACAGGTCCCTCGATCTGTGGGACATCAATCATTTATTCTTTTACACACATCACTCTACATAGTGTCCATATGCACATCCCATCCATTTCAATTCCCACATTTGTATCTTCTTCTAATGGGGGTTTGATCCTTAGTTTCAGCATGGAAGGTGGAGTTCCTTCCATCTCCACCATTCCTATGAGTAGCTTGACATTATCAGGTGCTATTATACCTTCTGAATGGAATATTCCTAGTGGTTTTGGTGTTGTCCCTAGTTAGGTTAGGGGAAGTAGCATATCAGGAGGGTTTAACTTCCCATGGGTTAGCAAAAATGTCCCTGGGGGCACATCCCTTGGGGGTAACATTTCACAATTAGGAGTATTTCCATTTATTAATACCTTCGATATTGTGGGGTTCTTCTTTGGGACTAGTTTTTGGAACACATTTCCCATAGGGTCCACACCTTCCCATGGGGTTAATACCCTCAGGGTTACATTTGGTCCTGGGGGAAGTGATGCTCCTAGAACTACTGCCATCCCTGGGGGAAATCACTATTTTGGAACACCACAAACCTCCAAAAGCACAAACATAGGAGGACTGCAAGTTTCATCTGGAACTTCAGTAACTTCCCCTTCCTCCCAGTATTCATTTTTTCATATCTCGTTGTATTTCCTTGCAACGTTTTACTTTCCTGATTTGTCACATATAAAAAATGACCTATCTCCCACAACCCTTCATGGTCAGTTATTCCTATGAATCTACCATCATACATACCCAAATTCGATGGAAAGCCGAGAGAAGACCCCTCCACACACATCATGACATATCATTTGTGGTGTTCATCCAACTCTTTGATGGATGATAGTGTGAGGTTGCATATTTTCTAGATATCCCTAATTAGAAGTGATGCCAAATGGTATATTAACTTCGAAGGTGATTCTTTTAAGAGTTTTAATGACTTCGAAATGGAGTTTATGATGCATTACCAATTGCCCATACAGTATGATATTGGAACAAAGCTCTTGACATCTCTATGACATGATACCACCACTCATATTTTTTATCATATACATGAGTGGAGGCGAAGACATAGGATGATGAAAACCCATATTCTGAACAAAATCTTGATAGAGTGGTTTACAAAATACCTCCTACCACCCATTTCCAAAGACGTAGCTATGGTTGGGGTGGATACCAAGGAGCAAGCCATCATGCATTCCCAACACTTGGATTTTATTTACTCTCATCTGGGTAGTCTTTATGATATTATCTTGCATTCTCTTAAGCCATTGACAGATCCTAAAAATCCAAACCTAGGACCCCATGTTGATGGTGTGGTGGGTTATGTTTCTCATGCATTGGTGGGCCAATTATTTTACCATATGGGTCATATTTCTATCTCATCACACCCATAATATTCTATATCTAATGATCAAACTACAATGTTCCCCACTCAAACCTCTGAGGTGAATTCAATGCAATCCATGCAACTGAAGAATCCTCAACAACCTCTAGGAAATAAGAAGAGGAATACAAAGAAAAATTTAAACACCGAGTAAGGGACCATTCCCACCCAAAGAAATCTAAAGGGGAGAAATAAAGAGAAGAAGAAAATTTAGTTCCCCTACATGATTTGTGGAGAGGACCACACTACTCATCAGTTTCCTTGAAAGAATGAGGTCCATAAATGTTTGGCTCAACAAAAGGCTCCCCAAAATCCTGTTGTCTTAACTCATTATTTTCCCCCTCAATCTCAACACATGGTTACAAAAAATATTGCCCCTCTGTAAGGGGCTATATAAGGTACCCCTCAACATCAAGGGTCTTCCTCAAGTGCTTCTATTTTCATGTGTGACCAAACGTTTAATTTGAATAGTTGAGTAAAGAACTATGACAATTTCTATCCTACTCCTACTATCCATGAATCAACATCTTCTTCCCATCTTGATGGCCCTATTTATAATGAGAATCCATCCTTTGACACGCCACTTCACCCCATGAATGGAATTCTTCAACAAAGGACACATAATCCCAATTCATAGGCTGTCCACAACTACAATATTGTGGAAGACTTGGTCCAGGCACCATGTTCCATGTCTGCACTCGAAGTTCTCCAAAGCTTCCCAACACAGCGGAAAGCCTTGTTGTATGCCATAGATGGGGTTCATCCCTTGGATTCAAGTTTGATAACATTTTATTCTAATTAGGTTCATCATAGGCTTTCCCATCAAATCACTTTCCATATCAAAGTGTGATCAATGGGAAAAAACATATTTTGAACTGCGGTTGATGAAGGAGCCTCGACTTGCATCATGTCTATGTTTTTTTGGAAGGCCCTTGGATCTCCTAAGATTAACACTCTTGACACATTGTTGAAATCATTTGTTGGACATATGTTCCAACCCCATGGGACACTCACTGCCTTACCCATCAAGTTAGGTGGTAATACTGTCTCTGTTGTTGTAGAGGTTGTTGATGCATGTCTTGAGTATAATTTGTTACTCATGCAAACTTGGTTCTAGAAGATGAATCCAATTGTCTCATAATTATTTATGTTCTTACGCTTCTCTCATCAATACAAAATAGTGACAATCATTCAACTTGTATTTTGTACCCTAGTCCTTGGATCTAATGTGGGGTCTAATGTACCTTTTGTTGATGATACCCAATAGTTTCATATGGGTGTGGGTGTGGGGGTGTTTGAAGATCCTTAAATCATGGGAATATTTCCCCTTCCCCCACCACCTCCTGCTATGAGCATCGCTCATATCAACATGATTTCATGATTTACCAGTGGATCCCTTAGGTTTGTTGATCCTTGGGTGGTACCTTGTCTCGAGGACATTGAGTCTTATGGAAATTCCCTGCCAGACACCATAGTTGATATTTTTGATATAGAAATATTGTCAACATAAGACAATAATGTTCAACACCTCCATCCTCATATGGAGTGTGATAAACCTACTCCTCCCGTAAGAATTGTTGACTCTCTAAGTTCACATGATTTCCTAGATACTAATTTTACTTAAGATAAGGCCATCCTGGATGTCATGGCTTCCCTAGATACACACAAGGATGAGGTGATGCACCAATTATTTTATCCTAATTTGGAACCAATGAGAGTTAGCATGATGAGTAGTGATCCAAGACTAGGGGCATTTTTTAGGACATCCAATCACCCTCCTATTATTGACCCTTTTTTTCCTTGTTTATGTTTTTCAGAACTTGCCAACAAATTCTTTGTTTCCCATTCCATCAAAGATTCACATTCCATACCCCCTTTACATATTGATAGGAATCATCAAGAATCCTCCATAGCTCATGAAACTACTCATGATGAGTGTCTTCAACTACAAAAAATTGTTTCTAGGTGGCATAGCCCCAACATGGTGAGCTATATGATGTCGATATTGTCCCATGAGTTCATTGATGAAAATCAAGATCCTTGTCCTGAGCCTAGAAATGGGCTCTACTTGTCATAAAGAATCAAGATGCACAGTTCCTTGTACATATGTGTGTGGTGTGTGTGCTTTTGTTTTTCATATATCATATCCAAAAAATCCAGAAATATTTCCTTTTTGAGATTTCACTACATGTGTTGACCCCAAAGTCTAGTATGAATGTATTGAAAGGATTATGAGGACCTTTTTTTTTAACAAAGATGGAAACTTCCATTGCAATAGAGGTACATGTTCTTAAAACTAACATATAGGGGTAGGTTTTTCCCTACATCCATGATTTGCATTATTAACCTCTTTTTTTTCGTCACAAGACTTAGGTTTGATATCGTCAGATTGCGACATTAGCCACTCCATTTTTTCACATCTTAACCTTCTTGGTAGTTCCTACCCTTCATGGGTGCCCTAGTTAGCACTCGGATTTCCCAGTCTTGATCTTGTGATTTCCTGTAGGATCAGAAACTCTCTTATAGTCCCACCATGACTTGAAGTTGAGACTCATTTTCATCTCTTCATCTATATTATGGCCATATCCTCAGGTGGTTCCCTAAATTTACATGTTTCTTAATGGTCACCTATGCATTTGTTTCTCTCATCATTTACCCCACCGTTGCACTGTTGTTTTCTTAAACCCTATTTATCGCTAGTGCAGTAGCCTTTGACCATCCACCTCTTGCATTATTTGGCCCTCGTTTTACATCCATCTACCTATGGAGAGAAAAAATTCTAAGAGTGGATCTCACTTGCTAGTACCATTTGCATTCATTTTTCTTAGGTCAGTTCCACGCACTTGGAAAATAAGAGCATATTATTAAGGCACAAATTCTCTCCAGATGAGTACACTTTTATCTCTTTTTCTGACTCATAAAAGGACACAAAAAGATAGACATTGAGTGCACTTTTATCTCTTTTTCAAAGTCATTAAAAGACATGAAAAAGAAACCATCATGAGTATACTTTTAATTATTTTTTGGTCTTGTTAAAACTAAATGAAAAAGACACTACCAAGCATACTTTCATATCTCTTTGACACTCGTTAAAACATGAAGGAGACACTAAAAATCAAAAAATAAATAACAAAAAATAGTGGGGGTTTTTCACCATTGGCATATTCTCAAAATGACAGTGTCATTAAATTATCCCTTGCACATGGCATTTGTTTGAGTCCTCATCATACAGTTGGGTTTTATCTTTCCTAGGATCCATCCCAGTAATATGATTCAGAGACAATCCTTTGGTTGGTTACTTTTCCATTCATCATGGAGAGTGTGTCAATTCCTCCTAGGTTGTTGCACTATATTCATCAAGCTCTTGTGTCTTGCTTCCAACTCACCATTGTGTCAATAAATATGTTCAAGGGAAGTTTTGTTGAACAGGATAAGTCAAATGAGAGGGGGGGGGGGTGAATCAATTGTATAAAATTTCTTTCATTTTATAAGAAGATTACTTATTAATCAATAAATCATGCCTTTAACATTTAACTTGCAGTAATGCATTTAACCAATAACTATACAATCACATAAATGAAACAGTGACATAGTGATTTTTCATGAGGAAACCTAAAAGGAAAAAAAGTCTTCTTCTTATGAATGAAGGGCAAGCTCCAAATCCTCTTTACATTCTTATTTTATCTGAGATACAACCCAGATGAAGCTGCCACCTCTGTTTCTTCGAAACCTACCGAATGGAATCTAGAACTCCCATATGTACAAGAACCAACTTGTACAAGAGACTCTTACAATCTCCCCTTGCTCCTCCCTACCACCCTGGAATCCTTCTCTATCACTAAGAGTCTGCAAACCAACTCTTATCTTCTCTATCAAAGATTAAGCATTGAAATTTCTCCTCAAATTTTACAACGCCATCTTTCTTCCATAATCCTTTCGTTCCATCTTTTCTCCTCACTATCCCTGTATATTTTTATTTCAGATTTATCTTCATTTACTTAAATGAATTTTACTTTGGAGCTACACTTGTACCCTTAATTCCATATGCACACACCTTCATCTTTTTCCAAATTTCACTTATTTCTACCCTATACATTCAGAGCATACAATCAAACCCTCAGGCTTCGAAGATTCAGTTACAATAACTGAATAACTATATTAAAATGATTATTATTGGCCAAGTCATCTAGAAGAAAAACAACCACACGATCAATTTAAGTATTTAATCCACACCGTTTGATATAGAAGATGGGTCTCTTTCTTACTCCATATGCCCATTGGTTGTGACCACAGGCCTTTACCAAAAGGTGCTTTCATGATTCACATATCGACAATCCTGAGGTGAAGACATCTTGTCTCTTCATGTTGCGATCTTCGAAAAGGAGCTTTAACTTGGTGCTAGCTCCTCCTTCTCACATGACCAATGGCAGTGACTACAGCCTATACAAAAAGGTATTTCGGCATTTCGCATTTCAACGTTTCGACATTTCACATTTTGGCATTTTGGTTTTTAGCGTTTCAGAATTTCGACGTTTTCGCATTTCGGCATTTCGATGTTTCACATTTCAAATTTTAGCGTTTCATCATTTCCATGTTTTTGCATTTCGCCATTTTGATGTTTCACATTTCGGCATTTCGACTTTTAGCGTTTTGGCATTTTGATGTTTTCTCATTTCGACATTTCAATGTTTCTGTGATGAAGTGTTTTGAAACTCCAAGTCATGATCCCCAAAATTCAAGCTAAGGGTGTTGACTCCTCTTCCAAGGCTCGTTTCACATGTGACCTTGAGTTATAACCAAAGGCTCACCTCCTGGGTTCTTCACAGTTTTGCATTTCAGGATGTCAAGAGGCATGCTGATCTCCAAATTAGGAACCACAATGCCCGTGCAAACTGATCCACGGTGCCTGTGCAAACTGACCAACAAACTCCCCCTTTGGAATTTTAAAGTTTGACAATAATGAGAAAATCAAGTCCTGTGCAAACTGTGTAAACTTTCCTACTATGCAAATTGTGCAAACTACCCTGTGCAAACTGCCCTGTGAAAATTGTGAAAACTACCTTGTACAAACTGTAAGCCCTGCCAACAAACTCCCCCTTTGGTATTGATGGAAAACTTTAAATATATTCTCCCCCTTTTGACATCTATGGAAAAGGAATCAACCATACTCCCCCTGAGCAAAGAAAAACACTTGCAAAGATGTATCAGTTCATTAGCAACTCCCCCTATCAATAATAGTCAATAAATCTGTGCAGTCTGATTTTATAATGAAGCCCATGCAATCTTTGAGAATGAAAAGAAATTATAGAGGGTAAACCCCCAACTGATCCCCGAGACTTTCAAATTGCATTTTAGATAAAGGTTTAGTAAATACATCTTCTATCTGATCCTTTGTGCCAACATATTCCACTTTAATAACTTTAGACATAACCTGCTCTCTTAGAAAATGAAATTTAATGGGAATGTGCTTTGTTTTGGAATGCATAATAGGATTTTTAGAAATACTAATTGCACTGGTATTATCACAGAAGATAGGTATAGGTTCATTATAATGAATATGTATATCTTCCAACATCTGTTTTATCCATAGAACCTGAGTGCAACAAGTTGCAGCTGCAATGTATTCTTCTTCAGCAGTAGACAGAGACACTGCTGATTGCTTTTTACTTGACCAACTTACAAGACATCCTCCAAGAAAAAATGTTGCTCCACTAGTACTCTTCTTGTCATCAACACAACCTTCCCAATTAACATCAGTGAAAGAATATAAATCAAGTTGATTACCTGTAGGATACCATAAACCATACTCTGTTGTTCCCTTAAGATATCTAAAAATTCTTTTGACTACAAGTAGATGAGAAGTTTTTGGTGAAGCCTGAAACCTACCAAATTGACAAACCGCATGCATAATATTAGGTCTTGTAGCTGTAGCATAAAGAAGAAAACCAATCATAGATCTGTATATTGTCTGATCAACATCTTTAGTATCATCAAACTTACTTAATTTAAAACCAGTAACCATGGGAGTGCCAACTAGTTTAGAATCTTCCATCTGAAATTTCTTAAGTATTTCATTGATATACTTGGTTTGAGAAATGGAAATACCTTTATCAGATTGAGTAATTTGCAAGCCTAAGAAAAACTTCATTTCTCCTAGCATGGACATCTCAAACTCTTTCTGCATACTTTCAACAAACTGTTTATTGAGCCTATTATCATCACTAACAAAAATGATATCATCTACATATATCTCAACAATGATCAGGCTATCATTTTCTTCTTTAATATATAGATTACTATCAGTGTTACCTTTCCCGAATCCTTGCCACCCCAAGTAATTGTCAAGTCTAGAATACCAATCCCTTGGTGCTTGCTTCAGGCCATATAATGCCTTTTTCAACCTATAAACATATTGTTCTGCTTCTTGTACCTAAAAACCATCTGGTTGTTCCATATATACTTCTTCCTCTAAATCACCATTCAAAAATGCAAACTTTACATCCATTTGGTAAACTTTAA